>JAGDYQ010000039.1:893698-1062370 GCA_021962125.1 Bulinus truncatus
TTAAATAGAGGCAGTTGTTGCTTTGTGCCAGTTGAGATCATGTTTGTTTTAAATGAATCAAAAATTAGAATAAATTGTAAAAAGTATCAACGCAATGTATGCTACAAGAATGTAGATTATTTTTTCATTAAGAAATTTGGGTACTCTGCTATTAACCACAATGTACAATTGTACATATATACATATTAGGGCGGCTCACTTTGTAATGGAAAAAATTAAGTTTATTTTTTATCATGAGCATTTATTTTTCTGGTTCACTGTGAATTAAATCATGTGTATACCAAAGTTCACACCATTTGGGCTTCTATAAATACTGTCTCAGTGCACTTGTTTTCTCGTGTTTTATGGTATTCAGCAGTTGCATTAAATGAAAATTTTGCAAGGTCTCAAATGCTGTTTTTAGATACAAGAAAAATTATATTACACAGTAGGAATTAAACAGTAAAAAATACTAGTTACATGACACATTAACCTAACTGTATTGCAGAGTAGTTCTAAGTACGCCATTCAAAAAAAAAAAACTTTAAAAAAAGTTTTTAGTCTGTGCATGGTGATAAGCTCCTGGAACACGACAATGCACCCCAAGCGGAGGGAATTCCTCCCAGGAAGATAAAATTCAAAGTCAGAAGTTCTTTGTAATCTTCGCGTGGAAAATATCTTGAGTTGTCTTTCATTTGGAGGATATTTGAACAAAGTGTGATGACTTCTTTTTATGGCTTGAGATTTTGCTCCAGTCGAACATCGTGGCATTTACTAAATTCTGCCTGTCTTAAGTTTTGGCCAAAACGTCTTAAAGCGCTTGAATAGCAGCACATCCGGCCCAGTAGGTTTACCCACACATATCAACTCACGTATGTGATGTCTGCATGGTAACCAAAGCAGCTTCTTACTCAAATTCATTTCAAGAATAGCACATGTTCCATTGATGTGGCCTGTGTTTGCCGCATCTGTGTCGAACGACGTGGCAAAGATCTTTTCTGTCAATCGCCAATCCTTTAAAAATATTTGCAACCGCCTCTGAAACAGGTTTCCATGTTCCTTGTTTAACTTTTGGCACACCCAAAAGCTTCTCAACATCTAATCCAAAGACGAAGATAGTGACACGCCTTTTTTCTCTGTGCTACCAACTATTGCAGGAAGCAACTTCCCATCAAAATGGACTACCAGTGGACCATCAACTTGGAAGCTTTCATTGATCTCAGCTGCTTTTTGGATCGATGTTTTTTTTTTCTGGCTCTTTGCACGCCACTCCTAGACAAAGCAATATCTTTTGCATTTGCATCACTAAGTCTCGTCACAGCAAGGATTTGAACTCCCCTCTCTATTACTTATTCCAGTGCGATCAAGAACAAAGGCTACCAATTGCGAAACAAACATCCATAGCTTTCAAGCTACGTCGTTTAGAGCAGAATTGATGTCGATTTTTTCGGCACTGAAAAGAATTGGTTTTCGTCTTCCTTCTCTGAACAATCACTGCTGCTTGTTTACTGAGAGGTCAGCATGATTATGGATTACAGCAACATCTTTTCCTGTGCAAGTATTTCAAGCAACCTATTCTTCCGTTTTTTTTCAGCTCGCTGTACCTTCTTTGCCAATGTTTTGTCTTCAGTTCCCATTACCATTTTGCGTTCAGTTAGCTGGTCATACAAGAAAAGCCTATCTTCTTTGATTCTGATCATAGTGTGAGCATTGATGTGTGCGATGTCAAAGATGGATGATGTCAAGCTAACAAAGTCAGCTTCTTTTCCACGTTGATTTTTATAACTAAATTGAAATACACTGGTGTAGCTGGCTATTTATATGAAAATCAAAACTTCTAGAGTTTTCTAGATTTGCCCGGATTCTTCTCAATTTTTCTCCGTTTTTCTAGAAGCTTCTAAAACCTTCTAGAGATTTCATAAACCTTTCAGAACCTTCTAGAATTGTATAGATTTTTTCTAAAACTTTCCAGAACCTTCTAGCATTTTCTGTGTGCTATATATATATATATATACATGCATTCAAAATTCATTCAAAATGATTTAAAATTTCTGTATCGATAAAGTTATATATTCATGGATTTTTATCTGCGCAATATGAAGTCTAAGGAAGCACAAAAAACAAAATGCTCCGAAAAATTTGACAAAAAGTTATTTAGGGCCACCCTCATATATAATATATATACATTAGGGTGGTTCATTTAGATATGGCAAAAAATGAAATGTGTGCTATAGAGCAAGACACCCTCCCAATTTTTTACATCTGCTAATAGTAATGTTTGGTAAAGTTTTAGCTTTAAATTCTAACTACAAGACGGTGCTCAAGAGCAATATACTATCCAAATTTTAAGAAATTCTAGCAAAATGAAGAAATACGCAAATGTTGGATATTTTAAAATTACAACCAGCAATAGCTTTTTAATATCAACAGTTCAACACTCTTTTGCAAATTAACCATCTAGCTTAAACATATGGCTGTTGTCATTTGTCACAATTAAAAGATTAAATTGTGCTATTCCATCAAAAAACTAAAAATTTAACCTACTCAAAATCAAGTCACAAAAGCATGCATATCAGTCAATGTTATTGTCATTCTGCAATTAGGGCCTGAATAGCAGACTTTTTGGTGATTTGCGATGGAACAGTCTTGCGGTTTGCTTCAAATACTCGCAATAAGAGTTATATTTCTTCTTCGTCTTTAGTAAGCAATGTTGTATTCTTCAAAAAGCTTCACCGCTCGCTCTGCCGTGTCGTTCACAACACTTAATGACTTGAATCGTGTCTGCTCATATCGATATCGTTCACGCGCAGGTCACTCTTGTGATAGTAAATCAAGAAATGCACTGTCAATGTTATAACAACAAAGAAGGTTCCCATTCCGGTAGTTGCAAAGTCACCTAAACATACATCTGGTTTCTTTTCATTTGCCAGCTTCACTGGTGATTCCCTGCACAATTCCCATCTTTTCTGCTGCTGTCACATGATCTGAGAACAGGGCTAATCCGACAAGCTTGTCTGAAAGATACCAGAGATGATTTTCAAGGACTTTTCTTGCATCTGAACTGATGTCAGGATCGATGATCTAGTAACTGCTGTAATTAGTCCACAGCTGTAAATCACTGGATGAAGCTTCAATTGCACGAGGACCAGTTACCCAATTCTTGGTGTAAATTAGTGCACCAAACTACAAAGCGCTTAACTTGGGCTTCTTCTTTGTAAGCTTTAATACATCTGTTTGGTTGCGGAAGAGATTTATTTTCATGGCATAAATAAATTTTGCCTTCCAGCGAGCACGATGTACTGGTCCTGGAGCCCTCCAGTGGATTGTACACGGTGGATGTCCCAAACAATCAGCGTCAACTCATAAGCTCCATGTAATCATCTTTAACTTGTTCCTTTAAGGTGCTCTTTGGTCAGGACTGCAATGGTTACGTGATAAACTGGAAGCTTCAGGTGTCACTTGGAATTCTGAAAAATTCTGCCTGGTGATGACACTCCAACAGCCTTTGAATCGTTTGAAAATCGGGATATCTGTGGAGTTTGAAGGTCCAAAGCAGATAGTGAAAATCTTTGACAAGATGATCTCCATTACATGATGGCGACAGGCTAACCAATGAAGTTCACGACCTAGCCTGTTTTCAAGGCCAACACATACTCCATTTATTCTGCCGGTATTTACTGAGTTTGTGCCAAAGCACATAGCTTGAACCCTCTCAACCAGCTACCACTCCACCAACAATTTGTGAACAGCATTTGCTTCATTCTCACCAGTTCCAGAGCTCACCTTTGGTACACCTAACAGTTTGTCCACCCCATCACCTGAAACTAAAATTGGTAGCCTGTCAACTGAGTCCTCCCCAAATATTGCTGGAAGTATCTTTGCATCCAAATGGATCACTAATGAGCAAGTTGGCTCAAAATTATCTTTCATTGCTTTAGAAATTTCATGCCTAGCACTTGACAGCGCTCGTTGAATAGCGCTACGTGAAATAGAAAGTACATTTGGATCGTGACAAAGGGCTGCAACAATAGGAATAAGTAGTCAAACAGCTTCACGATCAGATGTTTTATTACGGTCAAAGGCACTTGTTACACTTCGATTGAATGATTGGTCTTGAGAGGTTTTCTTTATAATGAGTTATCTTGTCTTGCTGATTACATGATTTGCTAATTTTGGTCGGTATATACTCATCGTCATATTTAGTTTCATCATCAAGAAAACTGCTTGCAAATGCACAGTCATCATCAACAGGAAGTTATGACATAGAATAGTTAAACAGCCAACCCTAAGTATGTAAAATATAACACAAAGAACATGATAATATGCAAAATGTAAATTACATGAAAGTGTGGCAATTTTCAATGAAATTGTGAAAATCCATGGTCGTTGAGCATCATCTCGCAGTTGGCACAAGATGCTGAAACTCTGCCCTAATTAAATGTTTGCTATAAGGAAAAAAAGTTAGAGGGTGTCTTGCTCTGTAGGTGAAAGTTGAGTTTTTGGGTCACCCTAATATACATATATATTTGTGTGTTTGTGTGTTTGTTTGTAAATATGTGTCTGTTTCTATGTGTGTGTGTGTGTGTTGTGTATTTCAACGTAAAAGTAAACGTATGTATGTTTTAATTTTCGCCAAAGTTACACATAAAAAAACAAGTTTATTTTTTTCTTAGATTAAAGTACTAAAAATTGACCCCTGCCTAGAGTATTGTGGGTGTCAGAACGTCTGTGATGTTGAGATAAAATCCTCTTCGACTTAACGCCTCCCCTCCAGTCAATGTTGCGTCATCGACCCAGAGATAATATCAAAGGGAAGTAGAGACAACAATTATTCCTTGCAGTTCAATCCTATTGGTACTCAATAAATTAATAAGTTTCAGGAACTCTTCTGCTGCAGAGATATAATGTGAACAGTGGGTCTCACACTTTTTCGATTCACGGAACTCTAAGAAACAATTGAAAGTTCAATCACAATTACAAATCGCCCGTGTTGCGGTAATTGTTTAATCAAGTTGCACTTGATAACTTTTTTTAAAGTTCTTAAAAGAGATGACAATACAAATGGTTCTATTGTGTTCCATCCCTAATATATTTGTCAGTATGTTTGTGTGCATGGCCGTAGCCGGGGGGGGGCACTAGGGGGCTGCACCACCCCTCCCCCCCAATTAATTCTAAAAATTAAATTCTATTATAAAATATACTTCTTTATCAATGCGTTCCATTTTTTTCTTATATAAAACTCTCCGCACAACCCCCCCCCCCACCTAAACCGAACAGCCCCCCCCCAACAAAATTCTGGCTACGGCCTTGTTTGTGTGTATAATTTTTAGTCTTATTTTAATGCTGCTGTTTAGTTGTTGTTTTTTAATGTTTGTTTGTTGTATATGTTTTTTGTTGATTTTTTTAGTATCTGTTGTTCTTTTGTATTTACGATATTGTTACGATATTGTTTTGCTATTTGTGACTTGAAGACTTGCGGTCGACTTGATGGCAAATATTCAAAGCTGGACAAAGAAGTCGGACGAGTGGTTTTGTGGAGAGAGTCTAGAATGACTTTTTACGACGACCCTGATACTATGAGAATCAAGGTAGTTAAGTAGAGGTTTTACTGTACTGTACTAATAAGATAGTGTGAGAATACATTAAATATAGAATTTTGGATGGCTAAAATATATAATAGCGGTCGCTAGTCTCGTAAAACAGTTGCATGTCTTTATTTGGCCATATACAGATCAATGCCACTTAAAGGAATATTTTTTTCAGTGTGGTTTATTCAAATTTTCAATCTTCCTTGTATACGACACTTTTATTAATTTTGTCGAACATTTTAAAATGGTGCATTGTCATTGAGAAAATGCAGGTGTTTAATTTATGAATTGTTTGAGCCTCTATAACAGCCATGTGTTTAATTTATGAATTGTTTGAACCTCTATAACAGCCATAATTGTTTGAACCTCTATAACAGCCATGTGTTTAATTTATGAATTGTTTGAACCTCTATAACAGCCATGTGTTTAATTTATGAATTGTTTGAACCTCTATAACAGCCATGTGTTTAATTTATGAATTGTTTGAACCTCTATAACAGCCAGGTGTTTAATTTATGAATTGTTTGAACCTCTATAACAGCCATGGGTTTAATTTATGAATTGTTTGAACCTCTATAACAGCCATGTGTTTAATTTATGAATTGTTTGAACCTCTATAACAGCCATGGGTTTAATTTATGAATTGTTTGAACCTCTATAACAGCCATGTGTTTAATTTATGAATTGTTTGAACCTCTATAACAGCCATGTGTTTAATTTATGAATTGTTTGAACCTCTATAACAGCCATGGGTTTAATTTATGAATTGTTTGAACCTCTATAACAGCCATGTGTTTAATTTATGAATTGTTTGAACCTCTATAACAGCCATGGGTTTAATTTATGAGTTGTTTGAACCTCTATAACAGCCATGAGTTTAATTTATGAATTGTTTGAACCTCTATAACAGCCATGGGTTTAATTTATGAATTGTTTGAACCTCTATAACAGCCATGTGTTTAATTTATGAATTGTTTGAACCTCTATAACAGCCATGTGTTTAATTTATGAATTGTTTGAGCCTCTATAACAGCCATGTGTTTAATTTATGAATTGTTTGAGCCTCTATAACAGCCATGTGTTTAATTTATGAATAATTTATGAATTTCTTGAACCTCTATAACAGCCATGTGTTTAATTTATGAATTGTTTGAACCTCTATAACAGCCATGGGTTTAATTTATGAATTGTTTTAACCTCTATAACAGCCATGGGTTTAATTTATGAATTGTTTGAACCTCTACAACAGCCATGTGTTTAATTTATGAATTGTTTGAACCTCTATAACAGCCATGTGTTTAATTTATGAATTGTTTGAACCTCTATAACAGCCATGGGTTTAATTTATGAATTGTTTGAACCTCTATAACAGCCATGTGTTTAATTTATGAATTGTTTGAACCTCTATAACAGCCATGGGTTTAATTTATGAGTTGTTTGAACCTCTATAACAGCCATGAGTTTAATTTATGAATTGTTTGAACCTCTATAACAGCCATGGGTTTAATTTATGAATTGTTTGAACCTCTATAACAGCCATGTGTTTAATTTATGAATTGTTTGAACCTCTATAACAGCCATGTGTTTAATTTATGAATAATTTATGAATTTCTTGAACCTCTATAACAGCCATGTGTTTAATTTATGAATTGTTTGAACCTCTATAACAGCCATGGGTTTAATTTATGAATTGTTTGAACCTCTATAACAGCCATGTGTTTAATTTATGAATTGTTTGAGCCTCTATAACAGCCATGTGTTTAATTTATGAATAATTTATGAATTTCTTGAACCTCTATAACAGCCATGTGTTTAATTTATGAATTGTTTGAACCTCTATAACAGCCATGGGTTTAATTTATGAATTGTTTAAACCTCTATAACAGCCATGTGTTTAATTTATGAATTGTTTGAGCCTCTATAACAGCCATGTGTTTAATTTATGAATAATTTATGAATTTCTTGAACCTCTATAACAGCCATGTGTTTAATTTATGAATTGTTTGAACCTCTATAACAGCCATGGGTTTAATTTATGAATTGTTTTAACCTCTATAACAGCCATGGGTTTAATTTATGAATTGTTTGAACCTCTACAACAGCCATGTGTTTAATTTATGAATTGTTTGAACCTCTATAACAGCCATGTGTTTAATTTATGAATTGTTTGAACCTCTATAACAGCCATGGGTTTAATTTATGAATTGTTTGAACCTCTATAACAGCCATGTGTTTAATTTATGAATTGTTTGAACCTCTATAACAGCCATGGGTTTAATTTATGAGTTGTTTGAACCTCTATAACAGCCATGAGTTTAATTTATGAATTGTTTGAACCTCTATAACAGCCATGGGTTTAATTTATGAATTGTTTGAACCTCTATAACAGCCATGTGTTTAATTTATGAATTGTTTGAACCTCTATAACAGCCATGTGTTTAATTTATGAATTGTTTGAACCTCTATAACAGCCATGTGTTTAATTTATGAATTGTTTGAGCCTCTATAACAGCCATGTGTTTAATTTATAAATAATTTATGAATTTCTTGAACCTCTATAACAGCCATGTGTTTAATTTATGAATTGTTTGAACCTCTATAACAGCCATGGGTTTAATTTATGAATTGTTTTAACCTCTATAACAGCCATGGGTTTAATTTATGAATTGTTTGAACCTCTACAACAGCCATGTGTTTAATTTATGAATTGCTTGAACCTCTATAACAGCCAGGTGTTTAATTTATGAAATGTTTGAATCTCTATAACAGCCATGTGTTTAATTTATGAAATGTTTGAACCTCTATAACAGCCATGTGTTTAATTTATGAATTGTTTGAACCTCTACTAGTTATCAAAGGCCCGGTACCCGGACCGGCGAGTAGGCACACAGTTGGAGTTGAAAATGGTGATATATATTTTAGCGCGTTAACAATCAGTCTATATCAGAGGTGTGCGGATCTTGAAATTTAGCGTCCGCGTCCGTCCGCGGATTTCTATCAATGATCTGCGTCCGCGTCCGCAGAATCTTTAAACATTGGTCCGCAGTCAGTCCGCATTGCTGAAATTTAGCTGTTTAAATGACTTGAAATTTTTTATGGTAACGCTAAAGAAGATCCGCGTCAGTCCGCGAGTCCGCAACTTAACCATGCGAAGCATCCGCTGTCAGTCCACTGATTCGGAAAAGTCTGCGGATCTGCGTCCGCAAGCGGACGCGTCCGCTGTCCGCTCATCTCTGGTCTATATACTTGCAGTGGCCCCAAGGACATGAACAGATTATTGTAGCCAAAATACATTTGAGAATATGGACACCTAATAATACATCAAATAAAATTCATATGTTAAATAGTTCCTCCCAAAAAAAATAATCCTCACTATGGGTAGACATAAACAACAACTCTTAAAATCATTTTCCTTCATAATATTTTAATGTACTCCTTTCCAAACAGTTATTCATTTAATGTTTTATGATGTTCAACATGGCGTATTTAAAAAAAAAAGAGAGACGTGAGTGAGTGCTTGTGTTAAGCAAAACGCTACATGCTTAACAGGTGGTTTATTTACTGTTTTACATTGTAGCATAGTACAATTAACTAAGAAAAATTGCCGACCCGGTAGTGCAGAACCTAGGGATTTACGGGCCCGGTGGCTTGGCCTCTTTGGGGGCTGCCCCTGCATTTTGGCATGAGATAATTTTTTGACGCTTCTCAAGCTTGGTCCCGAGAAGAAAGAATCGTTGTGTAGCTTTAGCTGACCTTCAATTAAAAACAAAGTATTCCATCAATGCAGTTGAGGCCGCAGACGCAGAAAACATTAGGCCTCTTAAAAAAGAAAGACATATCAAAGCTTTCAACATTATAGTTCTGTGAAGCCAATGCCGAACCAAGGGATTTTAGGCATCTTTGGGAGCCACTACATTTTGACATGAGATAATGTACTTAATATTTAGTTTAAAAAATATTTTGGGGGCCCTCCTCAAACTGGGCCCCCTCCATACACCCTCTGTGTGAAGCCCCCATCATAAATGGGTTAGTTTGCATTGTAAACGTTGTGTACGGCGCTACTCAATCTCAACCCTTATTTAATTCATTCATGTGACGTAATAGTCAACAAATGAAAAAAAAGTGACGTATTTTTTTTTAGGTTAGTAATAAAGGGAAATAATTGTACATTAGAAATAGACATATTTTAGAAATAATAACAATTTAAACAATATAAATATTACATTATATTTAGGTATCCATAATTTTGGTTTAAAATTGAGATTGTGGAACATAACTTAGAATATTAATTGAACGATTTCTGTAAATATTTTTTTTACGATTGCTTCTCATTTAATAACAAATTAAACACCATAGATTTATTACGTTACTGTGAGATATAGATAGGCCTTTGGAACCACATTTTGATGTAAAATTTGTTTCGGAGAGTATCACAGCACATATGGCATGAATTTGTGTAACTTCTCCTAAGATCGCTTCTTGCCCTTTGGTAATGATTGAGGCGGTCGAAAGCAGTATCACATTGTGATTGCCATTTGGCATTCACGATCTTACCTGCCGTATGTTAGTGTACGGTGTTTTGTCACCTCGGCACTAAACATATGGCTGGTCCAATGTCAATTCTGGCAGCCATGTGGGAGACTATTCTTACTCGGCTGGCCAGTTGGTAGCCGGATTATGCATGTTAAGATGAAAACAGTAAATGTTTCTGCCATCTTTGAGTTGTTTATGCCGCCATGTTGGATGACAGACGGAAGTCGCGATGACAGACGGAAACCGGAACACATGATGTAAAATTTGTATTATAGATAACAGCCATGGGTTTAATTTATGAATTGCTTGAACCTCTATAACAGCCATGTGTTTAATTTATGAATTGTTTGAACCTCTATAACAGCCATGTGTTTAATTTATGAATTGTTTGAACCTCTATAACAGCCATGTGTTTAATTTATGAATTGTTAGAACCTCTATAACAGCCATGGGTTTAATGTATGAATTGTTTGAACCTCTATAACAGCCATGGGTTTAATTTATGAATTGTTTGAACCTCTATAACAGCCATGTGTTTAATTTATGAATTGTTAGAACCTCTATAACAGCCATGGGTTTAATGTATGAATTGTTTGAACCTCTATAACAGCCATGTGTTTAATGTATGAATTGTTTGAACCTCTATAACAGCCATGGATAACAATCTGCCCGCCGGACATCTTATACTAGCCCGTGGCCCGCCATTCGTTCCAGATTTAAATGATATTAGTTCATGTCCACATTCCATCCCTCTAAATTTGGTCCGGCCCGCAGGAAAAATTTAAGAGACTCAAAAAAGATTGCCCACCCCTGCTCTAGAATCTATTGATAACTAATTTATTATTCCCCAAATTTGACTGCGCGGACAAATAACCAGACAGTGCCAAATAGAAGCGTATTAAAATCGGAAATGTTCATCCTTTATATCTATAGTTATTTTTAATTAAATCAATTCTCTTATAAGTCATAAAAATTACATGATCGTTATATGATCATATGGAAAACTTCAAGTCATAATTTGTTTCCTTTTAAAACAAAGGTTTTCTTTAAAAGATACAATTTTTGAAAGAAATAAAAGAAATATTTATAGAATTAAAAAAATAACATAATGGGGGGAAAATGTATTAACATTCTAAATAAAGCATGTCTTCCCAGCTTAATTATTTCTATATTGAACACAGTTTACTTCGTATTAGAATGAATTTACATGTCAATTAGCATCGTTCATTAAACAGCATCAAGTAAAATGATGAAAATAATAAACTTTTGCACATAAGATTTTTTTTAAAGAAGTCACAAGGCTTATAAATATTTTCGCAGATATCATTGTTTTTGTCATTATGTTAATGATGAAAATAATTTCAATGTATTCAACAGATAAAGTACGTCATAAAAAACGGATATGGTGGAGTCATACTTTCATTTGCCAGAGGTGATTTCGAGGCTTATATTTGTAACCACGGACATTATCCATTGTTAAAGACCGTCTATGATGAGTGCATGAAGTAATAAATAAGGTATACACCGTCTATGACGAGTGCATGAAATAATAAATAAGGTATACACCATCTATGACGAGTGTATGAAGTAATAAATAAGGTATACACCGTCTATGATGAGTGTATGAAGTAATAAATAAGGTATACCCGCCTATGATGAGTGCATGAAGTAATAAATAAGGTATACAAAATAGTTCCTTGTAGACCTGGACAATACTAGGGATGTCAATCTGGAAATGTGTATCCAGATTTAGATATTTTAGAAATAATTAAATGGAATCAAATAATAGATCTGAATCATTTTTATGTTTTAAATTAGACATACAATTGTCCATATTTGTTATATATCTCTATACTTATAAGACGCATTTGTTGTCTGTCTGTCTGTTCCCTTATAACTCAAGATCCAGAAAAACAAATAACATGAAATTTGGTACACGTACTCATAATGACATGGGGAAGGTTATAGGACATGTTTCGTTTCATCTCGATGGGTAGTTTAATTGTAATTAATTATTATGATAAGAGATCGGTGGGAGACAGAAATATTTTACTGCATTTTTGTTTCTAAAGCAAAAGATGTGTAACTTCCGGAAACTCAAATTGTAAACATGGTCTGGTGAAATCAATAGTGGTAAAAACAATTCTCGGCTAAATTATTTTACTGTATTTTTGTTTCTAAAAGTGGGAATGGCAAATTGCATATCTATTTACCTATCGGTTTATGTATTCAGAAGATTAAAATTAAAGTTGCACATTAATAAACCGAAATACGTTGATTAAAATATTTCTGTGACATTATTAACATTATTAATACAATCTCAATGGGCAGTTTAATTGTAATTAATTATTTTACTATACTAAAGTATTCACGGTATGGTAAATCCTCTGTGACGTCATTTCCCGATTGTACATGAACTTGCGCGCGGGTGCTTCAAATGTTATTGTATTCAAATTGTATCATGCACAGGGCATTGATACTGTATTCGCGAACCAAGTGAATGAGTCATTGAACGGACGAAGAAGAAAGTGTTAGGGACGGAAAAAGAAATAAAGATTTGTTGTAATTTTTTTTTCATGCTGCAAGTACCTGGTTTTGCCCGGGTTTAAAATAAGGTTTTCTGTTTATTTAAGAAGCATAATTTGAAGTTTAATTGTTCAGAGAGAGAGAGGGAGGGGGGAAAGAGAGATAAAGAGAGAGGGGTCAGGGAGGGAGAGAGAGGGAAGGAGGGAGGAAGGGGAGATTGATGGGGAGAGAGAAAGAGGGAGGGAGAGGGAGGATGGGAGAGAGAAAGAGAGGGAGGGAGGGAGAAAGGGGGGAGGTAAAGAGAAAGGGGGAGGGAGAGAGGGGGTAGGGAGAAAGGATAGGGAGGGAGGGATGGAAAGAGAAAGGGGAGGAAAGAGAAAGGGAGGGAGAGAGAGCGAAAGGCAGAGATAAAGAGAGGGAGGGAGGTAAAGAGAGGGCGTGAGGGAGGGATAGGGAGATGGGGAGGGAGGGAGAGAGAGAGAGGGGGGTAGGGAGAAAACAAAAGGTAAACAGAAAACCTTATTTTAAACCCGGGCAAAGCCGGGTACTTGCAACTAGTTTAGTATATTCCAGATACTGTGCATATATTTTCTGGAAAAATATTCAAAAGATTTGTCCTAAGCCCTGAACAGAATACAATCTTAATAAGCCCAAATGCTGAATACTCCAAAGATTGGGAATCAGAAAATAATATAAACATTACGAATGTCTTAAAATCCAAAACAAACAAAAAAATCCTTTCAGTAAGTCCAGTGTTATTTTTGTGCTCAAAGTTTTGTTTTTTGTTATTGTTTAAATACTTCTCTAAAGCTCACAACACATTTATTCATTTTACTGAAGAAATATTGAAATATTGAACAGAATATGTAAGCGCTAACTATGAAACATTATAGTTGAAAAGTCTGATATTATATAAAATAATTCGTCACCTGTTCACTAGTGACGTCTTCCAGTAACACATTGTAAAACATCTGCTTCTAGAGACAAAATATCATTTTAAAAGATAATCTATTAACTTCAGTTTATTTAAAAAACTTTATATTAAAAATGTTTCTGAGGAAAACGAGTAAAAAAGTCATAAATTTAAAAAATTTATTACAATATAACAGATGCAGCATTATTATAAAATTACACATAAAGCGCAGTTGATGTTGTTATGTTTGTTTCAAACAATCTTTGATTACATTAGTTGACATATAGCAATAAATAAACAATAAATATTGGATTCTAGAGGATTAACCAATTTCAAATTTCTGTTTTACAGCACCTAATAAATTCAAGATTTCGGTTGATTCAAGACAATGAAAATAAATTTTGGATGTAAAATGTGAGAAATGATGAATGATTATAAATCAAAATAAATGTTTGTTATGTTGAAATAAATAAACAAGAACTCCAATATTGTTCTTGTTTTTTATTAGTTTTTTTTTTTATTTTGAACTTTATAAACGTGACACTCTCATTGTGTATTACTTACATTTCTTTGAATGACCAGTGTCACATTACTGGACTCAATGGTGTGAGTTACCGATTGAGTAATATGTACTAATTGACCAACCGATGAGGTCAATCTATTGATTGACCAATGTGTTCTAACTGACAGATGGTTTCTAACATATAGATGGTTTCTAATTGACCAATGTGTTCTAATTGACCAATGTTTTTTTAACTGACAGTTGGTTTCTAATTGACCAAAGTGTTCTAAAAAATTGACCAATGTGTTCTAATTGACCAATGTGTTTTTATTGACCAATGTGTTTTTATTGACCAATGTGTTCTAATTGAACAATGTGTTCTAATTGACCAAAGTGTTCTGATTGACCAATGTGTTTGTTCTAACAGATAGCTGGTTTCTAATTGACCAGTGTGTTCTAATTGACCATTTTGTTCTAATTGACCAAAGTGTTCTAACTGAACGTTGGTTTATAATTGACCAATGTGTTAATTGGCCAATGTGTTCTAATTGACCAATGCTCTTTAAATTATCAATGTTCTATAATAGACCAATAGTCCAATATGTTCTAAGTGACAAATTTGCTCTATTCGGCCTATCCAATGTAATATGTCTGACCAGTGGGAAAATAGTTCATTAAACAGAATCAAGTAAAATAATGAAGATAAAAATCAACTTTTGCACATATGTTTTTTAAAGAAGTTACAAGCTCTATAAATAATTTTTTATTTATTATTTTATTAGACTTTGTGTTAATATTGTTCTAATTTAAATGTATTAAACAAACAAAGTACGTCATAAAAAGGATATAGTGAAGTCATACTTCTTTTACCGTAAAGAATTTCGAAGCTGAACGATGGTCTTTCTCTATGCAAAGATTTTTCAAAAGCAACCATCTGTTTAAAACCTAAAAGTAAGTGTATTCTGTACAATCAAATTAGTTCTCTTAGTTAATTCAAAATAGTAGCGTAATAAAAAACAAACTCTCAAAATAAAATACTTTTATAATATTTAACTGATGAAATTTGTAAAAACGTCAAAATCCATCTTGAAATTTGCCAATAAACATATCTGCTTTAAACACCTTTCAATTCCTACTTTAGATTGTCCACATCTTTTTATGCTAGGTGACATTCGAAAAAAAATAAACTCGAATAGATTTATATTTTTCTAAAGAATCTAAAGATATATATTTTTTTAAATTATTTAGAAGTGCGATGACCGAATGTTATACCTTTGGTATACCTTTGAAACTGGCGGATGGACACAAAGTGGAATTAAAAAGTTATATAGCGTTTTATGTAGGCATACTGATTGCCTTACATCTATCATGCATAAAAGCTTAGATGTTGGGTAAAGTCGATTATGAATATCTGAATCACATACTTTGCTGTGTTTACGGTAGGAGAAGAGAGACGTACCAAAGTTGATTAGTGCTATGCGACTTAGGGCAGCATAAGGACTTCATCTGGTGCTTTTATATAACGCTAAAAAATAATAAATGTTTGCTGTAAGCTTAAATAAATACGCTAATCATATCAAAATACAAACAAACAAACAACTGGTTCGATCTTTGGCAAAGAGCAGTGCTTCTCAATATGTGTGACGTAAGAGATTTCCAGATGCGTCGCGATAATTAGTAAAAATATTTAAAACTTAAGCCTTCAAAGACCATCTGAGAACATCATTACATCTTCATAGAAGTTGAAGTCATATAATGAGAAATGTTCCTTGTGGAAAAGTAAAATATCGAAAGGAATATTCGACTTCTTTCCAACTGATAACGAATTTCAAGATAAGAAGAAAATGGGGTTAATATTAATGAAATTTTTGAACATCTCAGTCAACTTCAATCGTCTCTTCAACATTATTTTCCATCACTGGGCATCGTAGAATTTGCTTGGGTGAACAATCCGTTTGCAGTCGGTGAAGAAATCAATTTCACGACCGAAGAGGAGGAGCAGCTGATCGAACTACGACCTAACAAAATTATATCAAACAATGTTCATCAACACGACTTCAGATGAATTCTGGCTTGCAATCAATAAAGTTTATTCATTAATGAGTTTGAAAAGCGGTTAAAACTTTGTTGCCATTTTCATCTTCCTGGTTCTGTGAATTTGGCTTTTCGGAATTAACTGAATTCAAGTCCAAGAAACAGTTGGTGATGAGTTGCGCGTTCGCTTGTCATCTTTGGAGCCCCGATGGAACATCCATCACACTGATATATTATAGGTAACATACATCACTGTAATATGTAAAAAAAATATTATCTTTTTAATAAAATAACTTCACATTTTGGTGTGCCGCAAAAATTCTAGAATATTTTGTGTGTGTCGTTACCCAAAAAGAGGCTAAAAAACATAAAAGTAAAAAGTAAATTTCCTTTAACCTAATTAGGCCATTGCATCAGAGGTAGTGTAGGATTCATCATAGGATTTGCAGATATGATTACCCAATTTTGAGTTTGTCCTTTTGTGCGAAAAATAACATAATCCCTCCAGGTGTTGTTAGTTTTCGTACAAGTTTTAATCCCACAAGACATATGTTTATGGTAAGAAGTGGCCCATACACGTTATAATACCACAAGACTTATGTTTATGGTAAGAAGTGGCCCATACACGTTATAATACCACAAGACTTATGTTTATGGTAAGAAGTGGCCCATACAAGTTATAATACCACAAGACTTATGTTTATGGTAAGAAGTGGCCCATACAAGTTATAATACCACAAGACTTATGTTTATGGTAAGAAGTGGCCCATACAAGTTATAATACCACAAGACTTATGTTTATGGTAAGAAGTGGCCCATACAAGTTATAATACCACAAGACTTATGTTTATGGTAAGAAGTGGCCCATACAAGTTATAATACCACAAAATTTATGTTTATGGTAAGAAGTGGCCCATGCACTTGAAGAATTGGGCCAGCGATAGAGGTGAAATGGGCCAGCGATATGGGGTGAAATGGGCCATTATGTTACATGGCTGTTTTTCTTTCTTTAATTTGCTTTTAAATTATAATTGAAATAATGTCAAACAAACAGTATAAATAAAATTTCACAACATATTTTTTTAACTGACAGTTGGTTTCTAATTGACCAATGTGTTCTAATTGACCAATGTTTTATTAACTGACAGTTGGTTTCTAATTGACCAATGTGTTCTAATTGACCAATGTTTTATTAACTGACAGTTGGTTTCTAATTGACCAATGTGTTCTAATTGACCAATGTTTTATTAACTGACAGTTGGTTTCTAATTGACCAATGTGTTCTAATTGACCAATGTTTTATTAACTAACAGTTGGTTTCTAATTGACCAAAGTGTTCTAATTGACCAATGTTTTTTTAACTGACAGTTGGTTTCTAATTGACCAATGTGTTCTAATTGACCAATGTATTATTAACTGACAGTTGGTTTCTAATTGACCAATGTGTTCTAATTGACCAATGTTTTTTTAACTGACAGTTGGTTTCTAATTGACCAAAGTGTTCTAAAAAATTGACCAATGTGTTCTAATCGACAGATGTGTCCTGACTGACAGTTGGTTTCTAATTGATCAATGTGTTTTTATTGACCAATGTGTTGGTGAAATGGGCAGCGATATGGGGTGAAATGGGCCATTATGTTACATGGCTGTTTTTCTTTCTTTAATTTGCTTTTAAATTATTGAAATAATGTCAAACAAACATTATAAATAAAATTTCACAACATAGTTTAAACATTTAGTTCATTTACTGCTGTTCATAAAAATTACCTTCAAGGAAGAGTAAGATCCTTTTGTTCTTGCTGTTTCTGGAATGTCTATTCTGACCAGCATATATTTAATTGGAATGTCTAGTCTGACCAGCATATATTTTATTGGAATGTCTAGTCTGACCAGCATATATTTAATTGGAATGTCTATTCTGACCAGCATATATTTAATAGGAATGTCTATTCTGACCAGCATATATTTAATTGGAATGTCTATTCTGACCAGCATATATTTAATGTAAGTAAGCAATATCTTTAAATTTTTCCTTATGACCTTACCAGAAATATCTCCCACTCTTTCTTAAAAATTAATTTCTACACCACCATCCTCAACATCTTTTCTATCTAGACCAACATAAAACAACACCTCACACATTACACCATCATCTTTTGTAACTTGTTGTACACCACATATTAGGGAACGGATGGTCGTGCTGAAGAGCGCTCGACTGTCGACCTGAAGGTACTTTGTTCCATTTCTGGTGAGGGACAATGGATATTTACGGTTATGGCTTAAGTCCCCCGCAATGTCTTCCGTGGTGCCTCCATGGCCATTGCACTATCAGCTATGGTGGGGGATGAAAGAAGGTCACCATAAAAATCGTCCTATTAGAGGTTTATAGGATCTACGAGATTTCAGCTCATCCTTACGGGGACTTCACACACACCACATATTAGATATTATTACAAATCTGTGTTCTACACCTTTTAAAGCATCCATCATGAGTGTTAAATCCCCAGTTTGAGAAGTCTATTCATCACTAAGCTTATTAAGTCCAATGTACTTGTCTGAATCACTGCCATCTTTGAAATGTTGTTTAGCTTCGTTTGCTTTTCACTCAATTTTTGCTGCAGTTTTAAAAAATCCAGGACTACAAGCTGTAATAATAGTTTGTCCTTTTTTCCTTGTATTATTTCTTTAATGATTTCTTTCGGGTAACCGCTTTAATAACTATGGAGAGAAATTCTTGCCTTGCAGGCAAAAATCAGGCTAATATGATGTAGCTGAATGATATGCAACTGAAACACTTGCATTTTTAGTGTCTATCTATAAGTTAACTAGTCATGTAGATCTATATGTTTCAAAGACCATATTCCTCTATCTTGAAAGCCAGAGTGATATTCGCTTGAGTGGCAGTTTTTAGAAATACCTCTCCACCAAACTGAGTTAGGTGATAAATTGTGATTGCTTTTCTAATTTTTTGTAAAATTCAAACGTTACCTGCAACATTAGATCCATCATTGCCACAGATCTTACAGACTGGCCAGCCTGAACTGCATCAACAGCTTTCTTCGTGACATTCAATGGGATTAAACTTTTTTTCAGTTTTCCTCTTGTTATTTGGTATTTTTCTAATAAACGAAAGAAGAAACGTTGATATAGAATTAAGTCATCTTACTTATGTTTAATACAATATATAAAAATGTAAGACCAACTTTAAAGTCTGAGAAAATACCACTAAGTTTAATAATAAAGTACTTAATAGTGTCATATAAATATATTAGCTTTAGATGATGCTCATTTGTTAAAAATAATGAAGTATTTATTGGTTGAGGAGAAATGTCCGAGAAATTGACATAATGACCGTTTCTATCCATTCCTTGACCCATTTACACCCATTTGGGGGGGGGGGGGTCGACACACAAAAATATTCTTTTCGTAGAATCTATAATAAAAGATTAATAAGAAAACACAAAAAGTTGAAAATGATTGGGGAGGATGAAGAGACTGAGAATCACTGTGTATATGATAATTAAAATGAAACTCTCGACAGGGCTCCCTTTAGCAGTGGGAACGTTTACCTCCCTTTAGCAGTGGAACCGTTTAGCTCCTTTTAGCAGTGGGAACGTTTACCTCCCTTTAGCAGTGGGACCGTTTAGCTCCCTTTAGCAGTGGAAACGTTTAGCTCCCTTTAGCAGTGGGAACGTTTACCTCCCTTTAGCAGTGGAACCGTTTAGCTCCTTTTAGCAGTGGGAACGTTTACCTCCCTTTAGCAGTGGGACCGTTTAGCTCCCTTTAGCTGTGGAAACGTTTAGCTCCCTTTAGCAGTGGGAACGTTTACCTCCCTTTAGCAGTGGAACCGTTTAGCTCCTTTTAGCAGTGGGAACGTTTACCTCCCTTTAGCAGTGGGACCGTTTAGCTCCCTTTAGCAGTGGAAACGTTTAGCTCCCTTTAGCAGTGGGAACGTTTACCTCCCTTTAGCAGTGGAACCGTTTAGCTCCTTTTAGCAGTGGGAACGTTTACCTCCCTTTAGCAGTGGGACCGTTTAGCTCCCTTTAGCTGTGGAAACGTTTAGCTCCCTTTAGCAGTGGGAACGTTTACCTCCCTTTAGCAGTGGAACCGTTTAGCTCCTTTTAGCAGTGGGAACGTTTACCTCCCTTTAGCAGTGGGACCGTTTAGCTCCCTTTAGCAGTGGAAACGTTTAGCTCCATTTAGCAGTGGGAACGTTTACCTCCCTTTAGCAGTGGGACCGTTTAGCTCCCTTTAGCAGTGGAAACGTTTAGCTCCCTTTAGCAGTGGGACGTTTAGCTCCCTTTAGCAGTGGGAACGTTTAGCTCCCTTTAGCAGTGGGAACGTTTACCTCCCTTTAGCAGTGGGACCGTTTAGCTCCCTTTAGTAGTGGAAACGTTTAGCTCCCTTTAGCAGTGGGACGTTTAGCTCCCTTTAGCAGTGGGAACGTTTAGCTCCCTTTAGCAGTGGGAACGTTTAGCTCCCTTTAGCAGTGGGAACGTTTAGCTCCCTTTAGCAGTGGGAACGTTTAACAGTCGCACATTGTTGGCCTATCAATAAAAACGGACCTGGTTAACAGACATGTAACAACAAAAAATTAATTACAAGATAGACGTATAATTCTAATATATTGATAAAAGCCTCCAAGTTAACGCAAAAAGTGATATAAAATAGCTGTATTGATGTATTTATTATCTGAAGCCTCGGAACTACCCGGAATAATTAGCTTGGAAATATTCATTACTTTAATATTTGATAGCTATCATTATGTACCATGTATAGACTGCGGTATACAGTAATGACTTTGTTAAAAAGCAATTTTAATATGGTACATTACCAAAATTATGTCAGTAAGAAGTGAATTCTTTGAAGCGTCTATACCAACCTTTATTATATATTTTTAGTTCCTGTAAAAATACGGGTTTATTTGTTAGATCATTAATAACACGGTTTTTTTAGTGTCCTTCTTTTATCCCCACAATAGTCGTGAGTGGTGTGTTTATGGAAGCACCACGGGAGACAAAGAATATGACGATGTCCGCTCTTCAGCCATTCTTTACGCACTTCAAACAGAAAATGGAAAAAATATCTTACAAATTATCTAATTTTTGTTATAAAACAAGACAGACATAAATTCAAGTTTAGTAACCACAGTGTGATAGGCCTACGGAAATGTTTTGACTTTTGCTGTCTAGCGACATTTAATTACCTACGATATGATCAGAAGGCTGTACTCAGACATAATAAATTAAATCCCTTTATGGCATCTATAGTGATCTTGAAGCTTCGGCTTTTTGTTTGGTAGGCGCTCGCGTTATATAACGGCTATTCCCTATAAAACTTAACAGACTATTTTTCCAGAAATTTTATGTTTAATAAGGTATCTTGAATCTGTACAACCATACAACGTATAACAAATGTATGTATGTGTACAATGAGTGTGTATGTGTGTATACGTATTTTGCGTGTTTGTGTGTGTTTTTCTTTTTTTACTAAACTATGTAATAGCTATCTTGACCTATTTCGGCCCTTAATATTACACTTATCCCCATGTACTGCCTGGGCCACCTTTGCTTAAAATTAACCTACTTATCATTTACTCACCTTGATTAGCTTTTGTTTTATTTATTTTTTTTACTTTATTTTTAACAATCAATAACATTTTATTCCCATCAAAACGTTACAGCTTTTAAATGGCGAATTCTAATAACAATATTTAAAATCCAATGACACTAATCATAACCTTTCCATCACATGGAAAGTAATTCAGTTATCGTGGTTATCCAATAGATTTCGTTATGAGATTCTACGTCAATGCACAAAGATCGATAAGTAAAGTCAGAAGCGACCTTTTTCATGACACTAATTGCAGGTTTTTTTTGTGATAGACCCCATTAGATTATGAATTAATACACCCGTTTAATGATACCTGTTCCAAACGCTGAATGTTTACGAAATGCCTACGGGGATAACAAAGTTTACCCTGCATCGTAATTACACCCTCCTGTATATATAGGCTACAGTCTAATCAGTAAATAAGTTTAGTGATTCAAACATTGCCACTTTTTTAAACATTGTTATCTATAATATTTCTTATATTAATAAATAATCTTCATAATTCCAATTTTCCTACACGTGACTATAAAAAGAACTTAGAAATAATCTATACTAAAGCAGACCAAGATATGTTGTTTGCATTGACATATTTGTTGGTAATCTGAAATTTCAAGTAACTTTCATATGTATGGTTGAAGACGTCAACACAATAAAATAGCAACCAATCAGCAACAATGACGATAACAATTTCAGTACTTCACTGGGGCACAGATTGTGGGCCCCGACTGTGTAACATAGATCAGTGGTCCCCAACCTTTTTCTAGCCGCGGACCGGTCGACGTTTAGTAATTTATCCGCGGACATGTCGACATGTAATCATTTCATCGCGGCCCGCTGGGGGGGGGGACGTTGATTATTTATATTTTAGATTGTTTTGATTTACAATGTCACTGCCGCTCAGAGTCGCTAACTTCTCGTCCATGGAAAGTCGCACCGAGAGAAATACACCAAAATAAGTAAAAAGGAGATAATTAAATGTTTCAGTATGAGTTTATCCACGGACCGGGTGTTGGGGACCACTTATATAGGTCATGTGTTAGATTCTTGTTGCCTCTGATAAACCATAGCGTTTCCAGGGCTGCCAACTATTTTCTTGGGAAATCATCTAGAAAATATATTGCCAAAAAAAAATTCATTGTAATATTAAAATTGTATTTCTAAAGGACAAAAAATATATTTATCCAGATCGATTATGTAATAGAATTTTATTATATCTAGATTTCTCTAAAAGATATATACATCAAGATTTTTAAAAAAAAAACATCCACATTGGCAACCCTAGTCTTGTATATGCTGCACTTGGGACGAGGACAGACTATCCAATGACTGTCCCAGACAGTGTTCACAACGGGATTGTCTCTTGTTCTCACGAGGCGATAAAATCCTCTAAAAATTGTCCGTATGGAGTAAAACGTCAATGTAATTCTCGACATTGTCTCTCTCGTGTAAAACATACATTAAAATATTGACAATGGTTATACTATAACCATTCACATCACTAAGTTGTAATCAATACCGTCTTATTGTTTGTCCCTATCAGATATATAAGCAAAGATTTTTTTCTACTTTTTTTTTTACGGTGCGGTTTCCGTTTCACCGCATACCCCCCCCCCATCGACCTCTTCGCGTACCCCCGGGGGTATGTGTATTACACTTTGGGAAACACTGTCTAACTGTTTGATATTTAGTTACGTTTTTTTTTATATACACTGTATCCAATTATTATATTTTTTTATTCATTTATATTCCATTTCAGATCTCTTAGTTTGTGAAATTTCTGGAAAATAAAAAGAAATCTTCATGTCGTCAATTGAAACAACACAGAATGTCAGTGAAATGGAGACTGGACTTATTAGCCCAACTTTATATGAATTCTTCTTGACCTTTAACCTCATTGTTTGTTCAGATCTGATTGGCTGTTTTGGTATTGTGGGTAACGTCATCAACATTTTGAATTTTGCAAAGTAAGGTCTACATGAAAGTGTAACTGTCACATTGATTGCCCTGGCTATCAGTGACATAGGCTATTTGGTCTTTCAAATATCGTTTAACATTTTGGTTTGTCCATTTTGGAGCAACGTCGACTTACCATTTTCATCATCCGCCATAGTTCTATTCGTCTACCTACCCTCAAGGCTACTTTTTCCGTGTCAGCGGATACATAACCGCTTTCGCCGCCTTTGAAAGATACATGTGCGTGGTTCTACCCCTGAAGGTGAAAACAATCATCACAAGGAAGGTGGCGATATTAGTCAACTGTGGTATATTTATTGTTATATTACTTTATCTATCCCCTGTGTACTACGTGAGTTACCTTGACCTTAAATACATTCCTAAAACCAACAGGTCATTGCTGACCCTCGCCTTGAGGGATAACTCAGATTCCGTGTTTAAAGTATCGTTCTTTTTCAACGACCTCCTACTGCCATATACGTCATTCTTCATACTCTGTTTATGCGCGATATTTCTCATCTTACGTTTAAAGGCCAAAGCAATATGGAGACATTCAGACATCTTAGGGAAGACCGTTAGCAAGGCGGATATTATTTCAAGCACAGAGAAGATAACTTCGGTCATGTTGACCACTGTGTCGGTCATCTTTCTGGCCTGCATCGCACCGAGTTGCGCCATACGAGTAGCCGTGGGCGTCGTAAGAGAGTTAAGTGTGAATGGGGCGTATTTCAATTTCACCCTGTTTTTCGTGTCTTTTTCTTCGTTATTAGAGACCATTAACTGCAGCGTTAACACGCTGGTCTACTATAAAATGAGTACGAAATATAGAGAAATCATCCATTTATGGTTTCCTTGCATTAAAAAGCAATGGTATTGTTAAAACTCTGGTCTGCTATAAAATGAGTACTAAATATAGAAAGCACAATTAAATTTTAAAAATGCAGACAAAGCAATGGAATCATGCTTTTGTTTCAAACCATACATTCATTGATATTACAGATAAACTATTAGAGCTTGATTTCTTTACATAGAAAGCATATCTATTAGGGCTGTAACGGATTCTAAATTTTAAGTTCCTGCAGGATCGGAACCGGATTCGGATTTAATATTTGAATCCTGCCGGAATCGGAACAGGAACCGGATTTTACCGAATTAAATAGTAATTTTTTCCGAACGAAGTAGTAATTTCTCGCCTAACATAAAAAAAAGATATAAGAATGAAAAATATAATAAAAAATTTAGTTTTTAAGTTCTAGATAGCAAAAAACAGTATTAACCATTTAGATCTTGAAGACTGTGATTAAAACCCCTTCCCCAATCTTGAGTTAAGAAAGATAACTGTCAAAATAACAGGTTCTTAGTTTTAAAAATTTATTTTAATAAAGCTGTACCTAATTTAACCTGATTTATATTACAATCAAACAAAGAAATGGATAACATATCTTAGAAAGTATAATAAACATGTTTATTAATAAATGAATTCCAATATATATATATATGTATATATATATATATATATATATATATATATATATATATATATATATACATACTGTGGCACCACCCGATAGCTTATTTTTCTTTAGTTTTCATAGTGACGTCACCGAACCATGTTATTTCATTCATACTTTCATTTAAACCATTATCTGACTATTTCCAATAAAAACGCAAATTAAAATGCATTTCAAATCTAAATCAATATCACTTTAATGTTCAATTAAAAATGTATCCTCAAGTTATTTATCTAAATTTGCGAGGAATTTCATCCAAATCGTGACAAAATCCACTAAATTAAAAAAATGTGCAGACAAATAAATTATTGAACTTTTTTAAAACTGTAAACACCCAAAAATAGATCGTTGTCTGCTCTTTAAAAAAAAGTTAAACTTTGATATCTAAATATAGTTTATAGAAAACACGGAATCAAAAGTAGCGGAAGATAAGGTGTCGTATTGCTAGACCAGGGTCGGCAACCTTTTGAGACGGAAGAGCCTAAAGCTATAATTTACAATTTTCTCAATTTTTAAAGAGCGACTAAATTTGTTGTTTCAATATTACGGTATTTGATCAGGCCGCAATTTGACATCGAAAGAGCCACAACTTGACATCGAAAGAGCCGCATGTGGCTCGCGAGCCGCAGGTTGCCGACCCCTGTACTAGACTAAATACGATTCAAATCTTCCTTTTAATATATTAGTACTTACATATAGAACTAAAAGCGATCGACGTTATTGTAGTTTTTAAATCAAAGGAAGTATTGTTTTAATTTAATTGTATAGCGCTAAATATTTCAAAATTATGTTGCGCTAAAAAAAATTCTTACAAATTTCAAACAACAAATAAATCCGGCTTAAATCCGGCACATTTTAACCGGAACCGGAATCGGAACCGGATTTGTTAAAACTGCCGGAATCCGGCTTAACAGGAACCGGAATCGGATTCCGGTACAGTCCTAATATCTATACATACTCCATTCAGATAGACAATTAAAAATATATTTTATTTTAAAACACACAAACATTTGGAAAAATAACATAGCAATCATAGCAAGTATTTTCACCATCCTATTAATAGAAACGCACTTGTTAGAAGACCAGCCAAAACCATTATATTAGGGTATAAGAAACATGACATATATAAATTATTTTTTTTTCACAATTTTTTTTTTCAGGATTAGGGTTAGGAATAGGGTTAGGGATAGAGATAGATATCAATTTGCGCGAAAATCTCCGGAAACAGAAAAAAAAATTAACGGGTCGACCGTAAATATGCTAGTAGTCGACCCCCTAGTGGGTCGAGTAACAAGTGCCTAATAGAAAACATAAATATTTAGGCTTAGTTGAACACTAAATGCATAATAATAACTTTATTTATAGGCTACTTGTTTTGCACACATAAAATGTAACTATAGTAAAAATTTGTGCTCTGTGTTTATGTATTTTTAATTGTCTAGTAATTTTAATAGTACACAACACACTAAGAACAGATCTAAATGACTAAAGTTGTACCTTTAAAGTTGATTCACTTTAACTTGATTTACATGATCGGTGAATTGCCGTTGTGTTACCTGAATGTTTATTGTACTGTATGCGTCACTGGATGGGAATGGGTGGGTGTAATGTTGCTTTGGAAATCTACTTTTATTTATTCTTTTCTTTTCAACGAAAAGGTAAGGGGCCCAGCTGGGAAAGTTTTTTTTTATAGATTGTCTGTCCGAGGTTCTATTACTGTTTTTCATTTCATAATTAAACTGCATCTTACTATCCAACAATAAAATAGTTCTCTGATAAATAATTTAAGTTTGTATTTCTATCGTAATAGTTTAATATTATTGTTTTTATTTTATTTTTGACATAAATCTGTAGCAATTTTTAAATAAAGGCTGTAGAAAAAGTATTTTTTCTAGTACTACTTTAAGTTGTATTTCATTTCTGATCTATGTTAAAGTCGTTTCATTTACAATGTTAAAATTTATTTTTAGTTAAAACCAAACATTTAGATTTAAACTAACTCTCATTTTTTTGGATCATTTAATCAGTGGATGTTTACTTGAGAGATCTCTGTGTGTTGTATTTTTAGTCAGCTCAATGTGCTCAAATAAAATATTTATTATATAAAACATAAGACATTTGTTTTAAAATTACTTGTTTCATCGACTCAATGTTACAATGACACCTTAGATTATGATGGAAATTATTTCAAGGATGACTTTCTTTAATTAAAGCCATCAAAATCTAAGGGGTTGAGTTCCTACAATAGGGTGATAACTATTTTCATTATTTTTCGTAACGAAACTGAAACCCCTCACATTCGAGGAACAATTATATGTAGATGACAGTAGCAACATTATTTTTTTTTTAAATTGAAAAAAGTTCCCCCTATTTTTAATTTTTCGTTCACATATCGCGCAGTTTGAACTCGCCCCAGCTTGGGGTGAGTTCACAATATATAACTATTTCATTATTGTTATAACTTCTTTTATTTTCTGTTTCAGGTGCAAATATATAATATATATTCTGGAATATTTTAGAACATTGTGGAATATTTTTGAATATTTTGGATAAACTATCTCGTTTTCAGTGCAAGATTGCAAGTCTTACTGTCAGGATAGTGAAAGTAGATAGACATGGATAGATAGAAAGACATATTGTTAGACAGATAGAATGAGTGATAGACTGATAGATAGATAGATAGATAGATAAATAGATTGACAAACGAATAGTACAGACAATGAAAATAGGTCAGGACTGATGATTAATAGCAGCAGCGTGTAGAGTTAGATGTTACGTAATTGGACAGGTGGGAAGACCAATGCGAGGCGAGAGGGACAGTGTTGGTCAGTTGTAGGGACGCGGATATATACATTTCATGACAGAAAGAGGGGAGTTTTAGTGTAGGTTTCGTTAAGTTTAAGGAAGGGAATTAATGAAGGGGAGAAATGACGTGAGTGTGTGATTGTTTTCCAGGAGTTGATAATTTGTAATGTATTTGTGAAGCTGTTAACGTATAGTGGTGATTTAAATTTTATCAACAAATTAGAGTAAATAAAGTGATAGTGATTGTTCATACTCAAATCAATTGACTTGTCGCATTTTATTGGATGTAATTGTGAGATGCATAGTGTGTTGTGAAAGAGTTTAAAATATCAGAAAGTAAAGAAATAAATAAAATAATAAAGAAGACCTCGTGCCATCCCTTACACTTACAGAGTGGAAGAAAAGTGCAAAACATTTAATTACTTTTAAACCACAATAAAATGTCTAATAGAAATTCCAGCAACAGTGTTCAGTCAAACAGTTGTATTTGGAGGAAGAATCTACCATCATCTTCTAAACAGAAGAGGGATCCAAGAATTCCATCTGTTGAAAGGCTAAACAATCTCACACGGATGCCTACAAACCGTCAAATTCTTGGAAACTTCACTTTTCTGTTCAATAGCCAGAAACGGCGACTGGATCGAATCAAAATTATGATTACGGATATAGAATTGCTTTGGAGGGAAATTCTAGACTTTCCACTATTATCCAGCGCACTCATCAGAAAGAAAATCAATTGCCTGATTGATTTATATGACAAAAACAAAAAGAATCCGTCTGATAAATTTACTACAACACTTTCTCGGTTATTTGATGTCACCAACGTTAATGGAGAATGGAAAAGCACGGAGGATAAAGAACTCTACCAGAGGCAAGTTAAGAGTGGAGGAAAGATTGGTTATTCAATGGTCAAACAAGCCCCTTTGGAATCAATCCACCCAAGAAAACGAATCCGACTATCAAAAACCCAATCACAAGCCAGCTCTTCTCAATCGCAACCTATACAAACACATACAACTGTCTCAGAATCTTCGGATTCTGAAACCTC
Source organism: Bulinus truncatus (assembly GCA_021962125.1). Classification (NCBI taxonomy): domain Eukaryota; kingdom Metazoa; phylum Mollusca; class Gastropoda; family Planorbidae; genus Bulinus; species Bulinus truncatus. The sequence goes on from JAGDYQ010000039.1 coordinate 922,704, forward strand.
TGCTTCTTCACCCGACTTGCCAACCTATTCTTCCACGTCATCTTCTCCTGAATGCAAACCGAAATACCAAAGAGCAAGCACTACAACAGCGGGTTTGCTAGTACTGCAAAACAACATTTCTACACATAAAGCATATGATGTTCTTGCAACCATTGCTGAACAGGGTCACGATGTGCCAGTTCCAAGTCAGGCGGGTGTCTGGAAACGAGTAATCTCTGTAGGACGTAAAATGAAAACCAAAATTGTTCAAAAATTTCAAAGCAAAGAACTCTATTGTCTCCAGTTTGATGGTAAAAGAGTTCAAGGGGAAGAGTATCAAGTAGTTCTGCTGAAAAAATATGACAACCGAAATCAAACTTGGTATTATTAAATGTGAGAGTGGTTCTGCCGCGGCCATTCACAAGGAACTACATCAGCTACTTGATGAATATGATGCTTGGAAAAATATTGGCATGATAATATGCGACACGACCGCAGTAAATACTGGTCGTTTGCATGGGATTGTAAAGCTCATACAGGATGATGTCTTGAGCAAGGGCTTTCAGAAGCCACAATATATTGGGTGTCAGCACCATGTACTCGACCTCCTTTTGAAACATGTCATGAATTTTTTTATCCAAGAGCCAACGAGCAAACCAAAACTCAACTATTCCTTCATTGACCAATTAACACAAAACTATGTCACTCTTCAGGCTGATTACCGCCTCGTTGCGACAGATGATGTTAGCACAGACGAGAACCCTGGATGGCGAGATGATTTCAAGTTCTTATATGAATTATGTCAGGCATATCGTCATTACAAAACAACTTCACGTTGGCCTCGCATCAACTGGAAGAAACTATCAAATTTACACCAGGCAAGATGGAACTCACGTGCGATATATACTGTTATATCATTTTTTCTGATACCAGAGTGGCGCAACATCCTCACTCCTGCCTGCAACTTCATCTGCTACGAATGGGCAAATGCTTGGTTCCATTCTCAACACTATAATGAAGCGTCCTCCAATGAACTGTTTACCTCACTTATCAGGATAAAATGCAAGAAGGCAATTAAGTGTTTAAAGACCCATTGGTCAGTCGAAAAGTCATTAATTGACATTCCCAGATCTAACCAAATTGCTGAACGTGCTGTGAAACTGATGGAGGAACTTCATGCAAAATCGAGAAAATTTCAATTTTTGAATCTGAAGTTCATAGGAAAAAATATGTTTTAAACATTTCTTGTACATTCTGTACATATTACTAACTGATCTGTATCTTATTTGTTAATAAAAGTTGATTAGTTATTATTATTACTCTTTTGAGTTAAGCTAAAAAAAATAATGTCCTTTTTTTTGAAAAAAGAAATATTTTTCCACTTTTTTCTTCCGAAAAAGGGGGAGGAGGGGGAACTTTTTTTAAAAAAATCAAAAATGCAATTGATATTCTTAAATTACACATAAAAGTTCCTCGATTGCAAGTGGTTTCATAAAAATATTTTTTTTGTTATCACCCTATCCTACAAGTATAACAACACGCTAATAATAACATTCAGTAAAGTATAAGTGGTATGTCGATTTTAGATACACTTGTTGAGACACTTCTGTTTCCGGCCAATACAAATGCGTCGTTAACTGAAGCCTGCGTCATCAGGATATATTTTTGTTCTCATAGCAACTCATCGCTAGCCAAGTACGTCGTTAACTAAAGCCGTCACAATCAATATACCGCTGTATTTGTTTAGACTTTAGAAAACTGATAAACAAAAATTTCAGTGGCGTAACTAGAGAAGGGCCCCGGGCAGCACTTTTCCACCATCTTGGGTCAATAACTGAATCAAACAGTAATTCATGACACGGATCTTATTTCTTGTTTTATGTATTGTCACATCTATTTTTAACATCACTGCATGGCCTAGGATGAGTTAATTAACAGAAGAAACCATTGTCTAACAAGGGCTTTATTTCTGGCGGAACGCACCAGAACGACGTTCCCGAACTTTTTGTCAGTATACTTTATTTGTAGTGGTATTTCTTTATGACACGACGGACATAAGTAGGAGTTACAGAACATTTTTTTTTAGAAAAATAGAACTGTGTCTGACTATCTCGGAAGAATTTATCTTTGTCTAACTATCGTGGAAGAAGTCATCCTTGTCTATCACGGAAGAAGTCATCTTTGTCAAACTATCATGGGAGAAGTCATCTTCGTTAAAATGTCACGAAAGAAGTCATCCCTAAATATCACGAAGAAGTCATGTCTGTTTAATTACTATAGAAGAATTCATCTCTGTTCAACTATCAATTTAGCAATGAAATAAAGCTGTGCAATTTATATTTCATTAGTTTCCCAGTATGGATTGCAAACTAGATGTCCTGTCCACAATATGCTTCCTATAGTTACAAATTGTAAAACTCCTGTTTTACTCCTGTAAATGAAGTTAATAATGAACTCAATATGTAAACAATAATTGAGTGTATTTTAGAACCAGGACCGCCATATAAATGGGCGTTGGCATCTCTGGGTTACTGACAATGAAATCATGAAGAATGTTAGAGTACGGAATTAAAAACTTTGGTATGTGAATTAAAACAACCATCTTAAAGATGATACTTCAAATTTACCTTATTGTGATATAATACATGTAATGTACCCTTGGTACAACATTGAGAATATACATGTATTGTACCCTTGGTACAACATTGAGAATATACATGTATTATACCCTTGGTACAACATTGAGAATATACATGTATTGTACCCTTGGTACAACATTGAGAATATACATATATTGTACCCTTGGTACAACATTAAGAATATACATGTATTGTACCATCAGAAAAACATTGAGAATATACATGTATTGTACCCTTGGTACAACATTGAGAATATACATGTATTGTACTCTTGGTACAACATTGAGAATATACATGTATTGTACCCTTGGTACAACATTGAGAATATACATGTATTGTACCCTTGGTACAACATTGAGAATATACATGTATGTACCCTTGGTACAACATTGAGAATATACATGTATTGTACCCTCAGAACAACATTGAGAATATACATGTATTGTACCCTTGGTACAATATTGAGAATATACATGTATTGTACCCTTGGTACAACATTGAGAATATACATGTATTGTACACTTGGTACAACATTGATAATATACATGTGTGGTACCCTTGGTACAACATTGAGAATATACATGTGTGGTACCCTTGGTACAAAATTGAGAATATACATGTATTGTACCCTTGGTACAACATTGAGAATAAAATTTAACAAAAAAATCAGAAGTGAAGATTAGATTGAATCTCTAATAATTCCAGTTGAATATGCAAAAAGAATTAGAAATGAAGATAAGATTTAATTTGGTTGACTCAAAGAAAAGATTGGAATTAGCTTAGGAAGAGCCCAACCTTGTCCACTGTCATGGAGCCCTACCTTGTCTACAGTCATGTAGCCCGACCTTGTCTACTGACAAACATGGAGCCGTACCTTGTCTACTGACAAACATGGATCCCTACCTTGTCTACAGTCATGGAGCTCTACCTTGTCTACAGTCATAGAGCCCTACCTTTTCTACAGTCATGGAGCCCAACCTTGTATTCTGACAAACATGGAGCCCTACCTTGTCTACAGTCATGGAGCCCTACCTTGTATACTGACAAACATGGAGCCCTACTTTGTCTACAGTCATGGAGCCCTACCTTGTCTACTGACAAACATGGAGCCCTACTTTGTCTAGTCATGGAACCTACCTTGTCTACTGTCTGGAGCCCTACCTTGTCTACAGTCATGGAGCCCTACCTTCTCTACAGTCATGGTGCCCTACCTTGTCTACAGTCATGGAGCCCTACCTTGTCTACAGTCATAGAGCCCTAGTCTACTGACAAACATGGAGCCCTACCTTGTCTACTGACAAACATGGAGCCCTACTTTGTATACAGTCATGGAGCCCTACCTTGTATACAGTCATGGAGCCCTACCTTGTCTACTGACAAACATGGAGCCCTACCTTATCTACTGACATGGAGCCCTACCATGTCTACAGTCATGGAGCCCTACCTTGTCTACAGTCATCGAGCCCTACCTTGTCTACAGTCATGGAGCCCTACTTTGTCTACAGTCATGGAGCCCTAGTCTACTGACAAACATGGAGCCCTACCTTGTCTACTGACAAACATGGAGCCCTACTTTGTCTAGTCATGGAGCCCTACCTTGTCTACAGTCATGGAGCCCTACCTTGTCTACTGACAAACATGGAGCCCTACCTTGTCTACAGTCATGGAACCCTACCATGTCTACAGTCATGGAGCCCTACCTTGTCTACAGTCATGGAGCCCTACCTTGTCTACAGTCATGGAGCCCTAGTCTACTGACAAACATGGAGCCCTACCTTGTCTACTGACAAACATGGAGCCCTACTTTGTCTTCAGTCATGGAGCCCTACCTTGTCTAGTCATGGAGCCCTACCTTGTCTACTGACATGGAGCCCTACCTTGTCTACAGTCATGGAGCCCTACCTTGTCTACTGACAAACATGGAGCCCTACTTTGTCTACAGTCATGGAGCCCTACCTTGTCTACTAAAACATGGAGCCCTACTTTGTCTACAGTCATGGAGCCCTACCTTGTCTACTGACAAACATGGAGCCCTACTTTGTCTACAGTCATGGAGCCCTACCTTTTCTTCAGTCATGGAGCCCTACCTTGTCTACTGACAAACATGGAGCCCTACCTTGTCTACAGTCATGGAGCCCTACCTTGTCTACAGTCATGGAGCCCTACCTTGTCTAGTCATGGAGCCCTACCTTGTCTACAGTCATGGAGCCCTAGTCTACTGACAAACATGGAGCCCTACCTTGTCTACTGACAAACATGGAGCCCTACTTTGTCTTCAGTCATGGAGCCCTACCTTGTCTAGTCATGGAGCCCTACCTTGTCTACTGACATGGAGCCCTACCTTGTCTACAGTCATGGAGCCCTACCTTGTCTACTGACAAACATGGAGCCCTACTTTGTCTACAGTCATGGAGCCCTACCTTGTCTACTAAAACATGGAGCCCTACTTTGTCTACAGTCATGGAGCCCTACCTTGTCTACTGACAAACATGGAGCCCTACTTTGTCTACAGTCATGGAGCCCTACCTTTTCTTCAGTCATGGAGCCCTACCTTGTCTACTGACAAACATGGAGCCCTACCTTGTCTACAGTCATGGAGCCCTACCTTTTCTACAGTCATGGAGCCCTACCTTTTCTAGTCATGGAGCCCAACCTTGTATACTGACAAACATGGAGCCCTACTTTGTCTAGTCATGGAGCCCTACCTTTTCTACAGTCATGGAGCCCTACCTTGTCTACAGTCATGGAGCCCTACCTTGTATACTGACAAACATGGAGCCCTACCTTGTCTACAGTCATGCAGCCCTACCTTTTCTACAGTCATGGAGCCCTACCTTGTCTACTGACAAACATGGAGCCTTACTTTGTCTAGTCATGGAGCACTACCTTGGCTACAGTCATGGAGCCCTACCTTGTCTACTGTCATGGAGCCCTACCTTGTCTACTGTCATGGAGCCCTACCTTGTCTACAGTCATCGAGCCCTACCTTGTCTACAGTCATGGAGCCCTAGTCTACTGACAAACATGGAGCCCTACCTTGTCTACTGACAAACATGGAGCCCTACTTTGTCTACAGTCATGGAGCCCTACCTTGTCTACAGTCATTGAGCCCTACCTTGTCTACTGACATGGAGCCCTACCTTGTCTACAGTCATGGAGCCCTACCTTGTCTACTGACAAACATGGAGCCCTACTTTGTCTACAGTCATGGAGCCCTACCTTGTCTACTGACAAACATGGAGCCCTACTTTGTCTAGTCATGGAGCCCTACCTTGTCTACTGACAAACATGGAGCCCTACTTTGTCTAGTCATGGAGCCCTACCTTGTCTACTGACAAACATGGAGCCCTACTTTGTCTACAGTCATGGAGCTCTACCTTGTATACTGACAAAACATGGAGCCCTATTTTGCCTACTACCTCACCAAATAAAAGAAAAATTCAATATGAGAACAACAATGAAAAATAGAGATTCCTAAAGCTCTCTAAATACATTTTTATTTTACAAATATTGACATTACTATTAGATCTTAATGTGAAATATCTGAGCGCATTCAAAATTGCAGAGCAGCCTTCAGTTATTTATGGCATATCATCAACTACTTTAAATTTTATATTTTGGCCTCACTCCTTTTAAACAGTATTTGACCACAATCCATATTTTGGGCTTTGTCAATGGCTGCCAACTCAACAATCTTTGGCTGTAACATCTAGTAATGGGAAAGGGTAGCTAGCCTCAGTAGACTACAGGGTTTCTTCATTTCACTGGATATTAAAATAATTTACTATCATCAAAATTACAATTTTATGCACAATTTTTAAGTTGAATTTCAAGATTTGACAGAGAGACATGCATAATTTGTAAGCAAAATAAAAATAGTTTAAAAAAAAGTTGATACCAAGTTTCCAGGTATTTTCAAAGTGTACGTTTAATTACATTGTCAAGTATTTTGTGACTAGGTCACAAGTTAAAAATAAACAATATTTTGTACATTTCCAAAACATCAAAAGATGGAGTATCATGATAACACAATAAATCATTCCAATTTAGATTCAAACTGTTTTAAAATAAAAGAGAAAAAAAAAGGCGTAAGAATTAAAAAATAAATTAAATTCATCATTTTTTTTCTTTTATTAACAGCGCTGTGTACTAAACCATTCATCAAGATAATGTGGTCATTTCAAAAGTTCACTCTGAAACAGATTGTCACTTGCCCATATGCTATTTTCAAATTATTCAAAAACAAATTATATTAATGACAGAAAATTAATTTAGAAATATATTGTTCATTTGGATCATCCTGATGATGGTCTGTCTCCGATGGTCCCGTGGCCTTTCTGAATGTCACTGATACACACCCACTGGGATTCTAAGTTTTCTTTCCATAGAGTCACCTGGACATACAAAAATATACAAAATATACTTTTTATTAAAACAATTAATTATGTGCAAGTATGATTGTTTTGTTTGATCAAATCTTTAATATATTATATATATATTTAGAGAGAGAGAGAGAGAGAGAAAAAATGGCATATGACACTATTTACTTTTGTGCTAAAAAAAAAATTCCCAATTACTTGAATTTATGCTTAAGTCATGTGGACACATACAAGCAGGACTGATGACAGGGGGTGTATGAAGTCAGTGCATTGCCCCAGGGCTAAGCAAAGCTCAAGTTTACCCATCAAGATGAAATTTTTTTATCAATGTAATTTGAAAATTTGTAGGGGCTCATGCACTTGACAGAAATTTCTGTCAGCTGTACCGCTTGCAAGTGAGGATATGTACATAGTTAAAACTCAGTCAGTCAGAGATTTAGTATGTATTCATATAATCAAGTCTTTATCTCTCCTAAAGGCTCCTACGACTGTATAGGTTTTGGAAGTGCATTAACTGCTGGAGTTTGCTTAACTTACCTTATTATCTCCTCCTGACACTGCCAGTATATTGCCTGTAGTTGACCAACTGACATGCCACACAACATCATCAAATTTGTTAAGTATTTTTGATGTCCAGGCATTGCTGTTCCCATCATTAGTCCAGATGATTACTCTACAGTCCTGCAAATAAAAATGAAAAAATTTACTGAACAAGAAAACTCCAGCAAGACATTAAAATTTTATTTTTATTTACAAAAGTACACTTTTATATCACAGACCAAGTGTAACAAACACTGTGAGCATTGACAAAGCGCAGTAGACTACACCATCTGAACTAATGCGGCAGAAAGGTTAGCCAGATTACACTAAAGCCAAATGGGCCATTGCACTAGAAGTACTTTCTCTAGCCCAGACATGTGTGAAATACAGCCAACAGGCCAAGTCTGGCCCACCAGTCTGTTTTATCCAGCCTGCAGTATACTTTCATCAGAACGTTGACACCAATGATGTTTGCATTTAATTTATATTCTTACATATAAACACCCCACCCATCTGCTCTTAGGCCTTTCTGTCAAATTTGGGATTTAAAAAATTTACCAACTTTGGCACACACAAACAACTAAAAACAACCATTTTTTATAACAAAACTTTCACACAAAATACTTCATAAGGATAAGTTGTTTGTCTTAGATCCTACAAACCCTACAACTGGGAGAGTTTTTAAGGTGTCCTTCTTCACCACCAACCATAGCAGAGAGTGCAATGGCCATGGAGGCACCATGAGAGATATGCAGATGTGACTAGGAGCATGCCAACACTTACCTAACTCATGTCAGATATACAGGACCTTCAGGGCAACATTTGAGCTTCTATACAACTTGACCATCCTTCATCCACTGTATTTATATATGCCAATACTGATTTATATAAGCCAATAGTGATTTATATAAGCCAATACTGATTTATATATGCCAATACTGATTTATATTTGCCAATACTGATTTATATATGCCGATACTGATTTATATATGCCGATACTGATTTATATATGCCAATACTGATTTATATATGCCAATACTGATTTTTCCTGCCATAAGCAACAGTTCCAATACATAATTACCTGACATGACAGAAAAGATGAACTCACCTGTGAGCAAGATGCTATGATTGACTTAGGGAGACCGATAGAGTGAGCCCAGGCCACATCTCTTACCCAGTCACTGTGACCTTCCAGTTTCTGTTCCTCTACCCACTGGCCATTGTCTTCACTAGTTTAAAAAAGTTTTACATCATTACAAATAAAATGTCACAATAAAACAGTAACATCATGTTGAAAGGTAAAAGTAAAAAAAAAATTTTAATGAAAAGCTTTCAGATTAGATTGTCCCTCAAATACACCAGTGATACAATTTGTGAAGGGTTAAATGGTTGTATGAAACCAGTTACACTGAAACACAATTAAACAGTGAAACAAAGTCACAATAAAACTGTAATATTTTGTGTCATATTCTGTATGGGTCATCAAATTTATAAATTGGTTTTTATTTATTCTTCACTTTTTAAATACAAGCAAATAACAAAAGTAATATAAAAACTCAAACATCGTTGCAAGTTTAGAAAATATGGGCATAAATATTGTTTTTCAAACAATAAAATAAAGTGATAATTATTTTTAAAGTTGATTCAAATAGTTAATCCCATCTCCACAAAATTTATCTAGTTTAAGTAAAACTGAAGTTTGAAATTGTGTAATCAAATGAGATAAAAAAAAAACAGAGACATAGTTCATTACTCTTGACAATTTAAAAAAATATGTAAGCAAAAACAGATTCAGCTAATGAAAATTTAGGATTTAATTTGAAAACATTTTTGTAGGTCACTACCGCTTGTACAGTATACACTTACACCCATATCTTGTTGAAAACATTTTCGTAGGTCACTACCACTTGTACAGTACAGTATATACTTACACCCATATCTTGACCAGGAAATCACAGCCCCCAGACACAAATCTTTTCACCAAGCCCTGCTGTATACTCTGACTGTCAAACAATGAATTGGGAGCAGTGGCAGGTGCCCAGCTTACAGCATTGCAGCCAATCTAAAAACAGGACGGGAAACAAAAGTTAAATACAATAATGAAAGTAAATATTTTATTTCAAATTACTGGCATTTAAAACATGTGGAATTCAGTAAAACATGATATTACTCACTGTGTGAGCATTGTTGATTTTTTTGCTGTCCCAAGATCCATCACCTACAAAGAGAAATTTAAAAAATCCACTTTTGCGCACTCAGAAAATTTCTAATATAAAAATTTCTTCAATCAAAAACTATCTGTGATATAAATAAAATCAAGCTAGTACACAAGAGAGACTTCAAAACATGTGAAGTAGCAGACCAATATTATTTTTTGAAAAAACTCTTTGCACAAAATAGTCCATGTAAAATGGAGACTGTTTGTTAGCCACAATGAGTAGATATAAGAATGTATTGACCTGCATTGGATATAACTGAGATGGAGCCATCAGAACTTCCACAAGCTAACATCAAGCCATATTCATGTGGAGCAAAGCTTACAGAGTTTACTGTGAAATAAATTAAATGAATTGGACATATCCATTATCATAAGATTGTATTACTTTCTCTAAGATTTATAAACAAATGATATGGGAACAAATCGGAAATCTTAAAAAATTTCCACATTACAGGCTTTTTAAACGTACACACCACTTATTGTTTATAATCAACTCTGAACTTAAATAATCTAACTAAATAACACATTTAATTTTTTTTTCAAAGTTTACATTTAATTCACTATTAGAATATCACCCCTAATTACGAGTACTTTGTTTAAAGCTGTATAAACTAAATAATTGTTATGAACAATATAATAAAAAAAATCTTCTCACATTAAGAGAAGCTTCTTATAAACTAACCTGAGGAGTCATGCTGAGTATATTCATACAGTTTGCCCCATGTGCCATTCGTCTCTTTCCAAATGATGACTTTTCTGTCATAACCACAAGACGCCAACATGTTTCCAAACATGGGATGTGCCCATGACAACTGCCACACTGGACCTTCATGTCTGAAAGTACAATCAGGCCAAATGTTAAAAATCCAGTAATAAATCAAACTCTTATTAAAATGAAAACTAACACTCTTTAATTTATTAGTCTGACGCAATGAAGCAAAGTAAAATTTTAATAAATATATTAGTATTATTCAATTTCTCTTAATGAACTTACCCTCTTAATTGTGTAATAAGTGTTTGTTGGCCATTAGTTACATCAAATAATTTTATAGAGCGATCAGAAGAGCATGTAGCAAGTTTTGTTCCATAATAATCCAACTGGGCATCATGCTGGAAATATTAATTTCATTATAAAGTTTATACATAATGATTATGATTACAATATCACTTACAAAGAAAGAATAAACTTTATACATTTTTTTAAAATAATAAAGATATTAAAAAGAGCATTTCCTGAAAGTTTTTATGAGATTAAAGAGTAGTCACACACACAAATTATTTGATATATTTTAAAAGTTTATTTTAAATAAATTTACACTTACAATCATGTCTTCATGTGCTGTGTCCACTGAATTTATTACCGATGCCTTGAGAAGAAATGAATAATAATTGTTCAAATTACAAAAACAACGGTTTTTTTTCATGTAAGTCATACAATTAATTCAATGACTGCAGAAAAATTGACATACATTGTGGTTACGTCACTCTAAAACTGACTATAAAGTAGGTGAGGGGATCCTACTTTTTTGTTTTCTAAAGAGACCACCAATGAAATCAATATTCTGATTGACAGAATTTGATCCTTCCGTTATATTAAAAAAAATGGACGAGCCTTTGGAAATAAATAGTTAGCTTACACATTTGCTTTTATCGATTACAATTAGGATTCTCAACTGTATTTCAACAATAAAAACAAGATTAAGTGATAAATCTATTGTTATATAACGTCAGTAATATCCTTTTTTTTAATCTATTGTTGTTCCGTAATTAATTTTTATATAACAGCAATCCATCCAAATTTTAATAAAAAGCTCTAAGAGGAAGTTTTCATGTTGGTAAACGGGTAACAAAATATTTGAAGAAAATGAAATTTTCCAACAATGTTTTTTTTAATAATTTTTATAAATCATTATTTCATAAAGTTTTGGTACCAAGTCAAGTAATATAGTGGTAAAATATTTCCCGATAGGCCGCTGCTAAATAATTGAAATTAAAATTCACTAAAAATGAACTACATTATAAATTCGCAATAGTTATATTAAAATGTTAACTTACCATTCTGCTTAAATTTAACTGAATGTAACTTCTGTTTTTATTGATATGGATTTTTTAACCTGCTTACAAAGTTAACGATTGGCTGATAATGCTACGCTACAGACTAAACTGTCTAAACCAGTGGAATAAATTAGGCCTATAAATAATGATACGCAGTAAACCAGTCTTGTTTTTATTTAAACTTATCAAAATAAGTCTATATCAAAGATTTAAGCGTTTTCTTCAGTTCAAATAATGTATGATAATTAAAGTCTTGTAGATACTGAATCAATTGACAGTTTTAGCTAAATTTGATATAATATAATCAACAGATAGGAATATTTTGTTACTGAACACAAAATTTAAACATGGTACTAAATTTTGACACTAATTTAGTTAAATGCCTTCTTTTAACCGTAGTTTAAGTTACAGTTACACTTTAAGTATAGATAGGGGTTGGTAAAATGTAAATTGCTATAAAAACTTTGGTCACTACACTGCCGTAAAATGGTGAAGATGAATTGTTTTAAATTTACTGATAATTATTAGGTTATTGACGTAACCCGGTTATCGAAAACTGGTGTTCTGCTTTTTAATTTCCGATTAAATGAAGTTTCAGATTATAAAAACAAAAGGAAAAACAGTTGCTTACCATTTTTGAAAACAGGAATAATAGACGTTCCAAAAGCAAAATTTAATAACTGTAAGCAGCCTCTACGAAACAGGTTGAGTTATACGATTATTTAGGAAGTGTCATTGCTTATAACGTGGCAAAGGGGAACCTACTGCAAATTCAATTATGACAGTTCACTGAGTTTCGGCTTAGTACCAGATGCATTCGCAGTTAGTGGACTTGAGTGATATCACAGAATAATTACAAAATCAAATACTCACAAAATGAGGGGAAAAAATATCATATTAACAGAAACTATAAATACATTTCATAAAGTCTAACTGCAATGGGAAAATAAATATGTAAACTTGCACTCAGATTCAAATACAAATGGTACGTCCATACAAGTGGCAGGGCCGGGTTTTTTTTTTGTCACAAGCTTAGGCCTACAGTAGACTTAATCCGGCTATTGGGCTGTACTAAACTTTATGTACAAGTGTAGGGGATAGTATAGGGGTGGCTTAATGTCGTTGGGAGCCCCATTACTCCAGTGGGTCATCGGGTTACGAGCACCCCCACGTCACAACGATTTGGGTAAGAACATATACATAGAATGAATAGTCTCGCGTAACGAACTGTGCCTCAGGCTATGAATGAAAAATACTTTAGTGATTCGCATCATAGTCAACCTTACTGAGCAATAAGTAATCGAAACAGATACTGGATTAATAGGGGTAGGGGTAGAAGGGGGGTGTGCACAAGTTCCTTGGCGAGTAGTCCTCAAGGCATCACGTGGGGCCAAGAGTTTAGTTTTGTTACAGCCAAGTGACATTTTTTTCATTGGTCATTGTGTCATGAGACACTGGTCATTTTCTCATGAGATAGTGGTCAGTAAGTCATGAGACAGTGGTCAATATGTTTTGAGACAGTGGTCAATATGTCATGAAAACAATAAAATAATTAAAATATATATTAGTGATGGTAATGTTATTGTACAATCGACTTAATCAGTAGTTCTCAAACGTTATCTCTTAGTGAATCACTTTGACAACAGTTTTGGTCTAACAACCACTTTGACAACAGTTTTGGTCTAACAATTACTTTGACAACAGTTTTGGTCTAACAACCACTTTGACAACAGTTTTGGTCTAACAACTACTTTGACAACAGTTTTGGTCTAACAAACTCTTTGACAACAGTTTTGGTCAACAACCACTTTGACAACAGTTTTGGTCTAACAACCACTTTGACAACAGTTTTGGTCTAACAACCACTTTGACAACAGTTTTGGTCTAACAAACTCTTTGACAACAGTTTTGGTCTAACAACCACTTTGACAACAGTTTTGGTCTAACAACTACTTTGACAACAGTTTTGGTCTAACAACCTATCATGAAAAACAAAACTTTTGTTTTCCCGACCCACCTGAAAATTAAAAAAAAAAATTAAATGATAGTAAATCAAACCGTCATTTATTGTATAGATTCCCACTGAATTGTAGTTTTAGAATCGTATGCTTTTGTAGCCAATAGAGGAATAGAATTGTATTGTATGCATAAATTGATTCTTGATCTTTTAATTATAAATCTGAGAGTAACGGCACCAGTTAAATATATATCAACATTGGTCAGAGCAATATGGCTCGAATATTGATATTACCAGCTGTCATTATTTCTCTATCTATCTATCTATCTATCTATCTATCTATCTATCTATCTATCTATCTATCTATCTATCTATCTATCTATCTATCTATCTATCTATCTATCTATCTATCTATCTATCTATCTATCTATCTATCTATCTATCTATCTATCTATCTATCTATCTATCTATCTATCTATCTATCTATCTATCTATCTATCTATCTATCTATCTATCTATCTATCTATCTATCTATCTATCTATCTATCTATCTATCTATCTATCTATCTATCTATCTATCTATCTATCTATCTATCTATCTATCTATCTATCTATCTATCTATCTATCTATCTATCTATCTATCTATCTATCTATCTATCTATCTATCTATCTATCTATCTATCTCAATTATATATATATATATATTTATATCTATCTGTGTGTCAGTCTTTAATCATTCATCAGCTGTCTTTCTTTCTTGCTTTCTTCTGTCAATCTGTCTGTTTAATCTATTTAAAGAACGGCCTATCTAATCTATCTTCCACAAACTGTTTGAATAACCTAACGAAGTGTTGGACATATAATGGAGACATCAAATGTTCTCACCTCAATTGTGTTCAACTGTTCAGTGGCAGCTCTCCAGTGCATGCCATAGCTCTGTGTGGCTAGCTTAAGTTAATCCCATCTGGCTAGCGCCAGGTCAGGTGGACAGAAGGAAACGGGCAGACGTGAAACAAACCACAACAGAAGAAGCTACTATGTTGTAATTGAACTTTTCTTTCTATTACTACTACATCAGAAATTGGAAGAGTGTTCAATTTGGAATGTTTCTCATCAATGAAATAAGTATTGGGTAAGTTGATATCTTGGTATTTATTCTGGTATTTTTTTTTCGATAACTACTAGATATAGTCTAAGATAAACAAACAAAACAAAACGAAGCATGTTTAGAATGGTATAAAATAATAGACAAACAGACAGACAGAAAAGATAGATAAATAGATGATGAATGGGTAAATGGGTGATGGATGGTTGGTGGATGGATAGAGAAAGAAAGAGAGAGAGAGAGAGAGAGAGAGAAGAAGAAGAAGAAGAAGAAGAAGAAGAAGAATTTAAGTAATGAAATGTAATTTTGTGTAATTAAAACATTTCCTTCAGCAAATAATATAATATCTATCACGTTGTAAATAAAATTTGTATCAATGTACTATAATGCTACATATAGTGCTACATATAGTGCTACATATAATGCTACACAAAAAGAAGGAGTCAATTAAGTTGAGCTGTAAATAAATTACACTAATTGCATCCTAATTGAAACGTATTGCTGATGTTTCGAAATGGAGCCAAGAGTTTAACTCATGTTGACCAATAAAGTAACAAAATATCTGCATTTATATCCCCTGTACTACTTGTAAACAGATCTTATATCTAAAGTAAAACTGGTCAGACCGGTCCTAAAGAAATAATTCTCCCACCTCCATCACCCCGCCCCTCGGAGCACACCATTGTGTGAAATGTGTTAAGGCTGGGTTTAGGTTTATTTTAATGTTTATTTTACTTGGCACAGTCAAACCATTGTTTATATAAGGTATGTGTTATATTCAGTATTTTTTAAATTATTATTATCATTTCTAAAAAAATAACATCGAACATATCCATTTTAAAGTCATGTTTAATGTGATAAATAAATATATCGTTATAATAAAAGTATCCCATACAAGTGATTAACTTCTGTACACTGTGTGGCTGTGTATTGTAACTTTATTTAACCAGTGATAGTTACTAGATAACAGTCGTGTATAATGGTATAAAAATAAAATAACTTTTATTTCATCCAAACTTAACAAGTTCACCATAAAACAACAATAGTTATGCCAATAGTTGGGCACTTGATTGTATAAAATATTGTGTATTGATTAAGTTAAATTGTACTTGATCAATATTTAGGAATCTAATCTTGCCGTGAGTTAGAGAAATCTATTCACCAGACTTCACCAGACGTTTAACATATTCTTTCCGAGTATCTACTGATTTGACTAACTATATTATACAGTGTATTAACAAGTAACAGCTATGTATTCGTTCCAAATATGATGGACAAAGTTACATGAGCATATTAGTTTAATAGTAGTTCTATAATGAATTAATGTTTCTAATTAAGTGACAGGATCATAAAGTACATACTTGTTTATACCACAGATTGATTATATAGTAGTTAATTCCACGGATTGATTATATAGTAGTTTATACCTACAAGTAAAATGTCACTATCAAAAGATAAAATAGATAATTAATTGTACACGGATAATGCTTTTATATGCATGTAAGTCTGTACGTGTGTTTTTGTTTATATCCACAACATAAAGTCTGTATTTATATATTAGGTATAGGCCTACATATATATGTGTGTGGGTGTAGGTGTGAGTTTATTAAGGCAACAGTAGCAAATGCATCTATCTATTTGTTTTTGGAAGGCTACAATAACAAATGTATATGTTTTTTTTTGATAAGGCCACAGTAATAAATATTTATGTCAATATTTGTTTATCAGGCCACAATAAAACAGATGTGTGTATGTGTTAACTAAGGCCACAGTAACAATTGTATTAGTCTATATTTGTTTATAATACCACAATTATATTTGTATATAGATATATATGTTTACCAAGGCCATACAACTAATATACCTATATATATATATATGTCAATGTGTGTATGTATCAGGAGATGACGATGGACGGCCGAGAGGTTGAGTACAACACTGACCTGACCAAGATACACCACACCAACTACGTGAGGAACAGTCGAGCCATCGTCGTGTTGTGGGCCGTGTTCACATGTGTCTTCTTCATCCTGAATGTCGTTGTGTGGGTCCAGCCACAGTGGATCGGTGATACGGGCAACAGTGCCGTGGCTGGCTTCTTCGGACTGTACAAGTGAGTGATGCATGTCAGTGCAGTCGTCCAGTTGAATCGGATCAAAATAAGATTGACACTAAGTCTGGAATCTAAATGAATCCAATATAATTTAATATAATAATAAATATTCTATCTATCTATCTATCTATCTATCTATCTATCTATCTATCTATCTATCTATCTATCTATCTATCTATCTATCTATCTATCTATCTATCTATCTATCTATCTATCTATCTATCTATCTATCTATCTATCTATCTATCTATCTATCTATCTATCTATCTATCTATCTATCTATCTATCTATCTATCTGTCTGTCTGTCTGTCTGTCTGTCTGTCTGTCTGTCTGTCTGTCTGTCTGTCTGTCTGTCTGTCTGTCTGTCTGTCTGTCTGTCTGTCTGTCTGTCTGTCTGTCTGTCTGTCTGTCTGTCTGTCTGTCTGTCTGTCTGTCTGTCTGTCTGTCTGTCTGTCTGTCTGTTTATCTATCTATCTATCTATCTATCTTTCTGTCTGTCTGCCTGCCTGCCTGCCTGTCTGCCTGCCTGCCTGCCTGCCTGTCTGTCTGTCTGTCTGTCTGTCTATCTCTCTATCTATCTGGCTGTCTGTCTGTATACACATCCACCCATTCATCGATAAATTTATCTATGTATATAATATCTAATTCTGTATGTCTATGAAACTATCTATTTAATAATGCACTTACATGAATCTATCCATCTACTACTTTACATCTGAATCTATTTATCTAATACTATATATCTATGAATTTTTCCATCTAATACTGCTTTTACAATAATTTAGTTACAATTCAACACATTAACACATTTTTGTGTAGTTTTAAACCTTTCCTTATATAACTCCCTATATAACTCCCTATATAACTCACAATATAACTCCCTATATAACTCACTATATAACTCACTATATAACTCCCTATATAACTCCCTATAGAACTCACTATATAACTCCCTATATAACTCACTATATAACTCACTATATAACTCCCTATATAACTCACTATATAACTCCCTATAGAACTCACTATATAACTCCCTATATAACTCACTAAAGAACTCACTATAGAACTCACTATATAACTCCCTATATAACTCCCTATAGAACTCACTATATAACTCCCTATATAACTCACTATAGAACTCACTATATAACTCCCTATATAACTCCCTATAGAACTCACTATATAACTCCCTATATAACTCCCTATAGAACTCACTATATAACTCCCTATATAACTCACTATATAACTCACTATATAATTCACTATATAACTCCCTATATAACTCACTATATAACTCCCTATAGAACTCACTATATAACTCCCTATAGAACTCACTATATAACTCCCTATATAACTCACTATATAACTCACTATATAACTCCCTATATAACTCACTATATAACTCCCTATAGAACTCACTATATAACTCACAATAAAACTCACTGTATAACTCCCTATATAACTCACTATATAACTCCCTATAGAAATCACTATATAATTCCCTATATAACTCCGAGTTAAATAGTTCTTTTTTAACGAGCCTTACATAACTTGAATCTTTTTCTTCCAATCTTTTGACCTTGGTGCCAGGTTCTGTTTAGAAGTGACTGCAGGGGGAGACTTCAGCTGTAATGGTGACTTCATCTCATGGGACACCATTCCAAATGAATATTTCAAGGTTAGCCTACAGCTCAATATTGTATCAGACTTAGATAGTCATCAAATATTAGAATAATAGTAAAGACCTGCAGCTAAGCTGATCATCTCCACGGTGACATAAAATAAATACTCCCATGTTAATGTGTCCCAACGACATCGCATTAAAAATATATTAAAAAGTTCCCTTAGCCCTAACGGGCTATTGGGGCTGATGAAGTGTAGAATTCATCTGTTTCTATAACCTCGGCATGTGAAAGGATTGTGTGGTTAGCACAACGCCCAGCCAGCCGCCTTTACTTCCCCAACTTAAGTCAGGTACCCATTTAAAGCTGGGTGGACTTGTGGGACGACTTTGCATCAAATTTCGCCGAGGATCGAACCCAGGACTCTCAGGTCGACAGTCGAGTATCTACACCACTCGGCCATCCGTCCCACTCATTATATACATATATATATATATATATATATATATATATATATATATATATATATATATATATATATATATATATATATATATATATATATATATATATATATATAAGATTTCATTAAAATTATTATCTAAATATATCCATTTTAAAAGGAATATCTCCTCATAGTTTTCTGTGTGTTTTTTTCAAATGTCCAGACTGGCTAATTAATTAGCTTTGCCAATCGAAAGGAACATTATCTTAATATAAAGATGACAACAAAATTTAAAAAAAACCAAAAAGTGAGACGTGCAATAAAACGATAAATATCAACACAAACTTGAGTTATAGAAACATAAAACTATTTTACAACTTCTAAATCATTTCATGAAATAGACTGATTATAAATAATACTTTTGAAATGCCATCGCTAATTTTATCATTTTAATTTATATCGAATATATGTACACTACCACGAAAATGCACGCTCCATATTTTTGTAAAAAAAAAACAACTAATTATTTACAAAAATATAGAGCCTGTATTTTCGTGATATAGTAAAAACATTCCACTAAAACATTCACACAGGTAGAGACATTCCACTAAAACATACACACAGAGGCATTATACTAAACATACACACAGTTAGAGACATTCTACTAAACATACATTCAAATAGAGACATTCTACTAAAAATACATACAAGTAGAGACATTCTACTAAACATACATACAAGTAGAAACATTCTACTAAAAATACAAGTAGAGACATTCTACTAAACATACATACAAGTAGAGACATTCTACTAAACATACATACAAGTAGAGACATTCTACTAAACATACATACAAGTAGAGACATTCTACTAAAAATACATACAAGTAGAGACATTCTACTAAACATACATACAAGTAGAAACATTCTACTAAAAATACAAGTAGAGACATTCTACTAAAAATACAAGTAGAGACATTCTACTAAAAATACAAGTAGAGACATTCTACTAAAAATACAAGTAGAGACATTCTACTAAACATACATACAAGTAGAGACATTCTACTAAACATACACACAGGTAGAGACATTCTACTAAACATACATACAAGTAGAGACATTCTACTAAACATACATACAAGTAGAGACATTCTACTAAACATACATACAAGTAGAGACATTCTACTAAACATACATACATGTAGAGACATTCCACTAAACATACACACAGGTAGAGACATTCTACTAAACATACATACAAGTAGAGACATTCTACTAAACATACATACAAGTAGAGACATTCCACTAAACATACACACAAGTAGAGACATTCCACTAAACGTACACGAAAATAGATAATGTTACTTATGTGTCATTATATTGTTAACATAGCTATAGATGAAAATTTCACATGGAAGTTTTTTTAGAGCATTTTCGAAAAAAAATGCTCTATTGTCCCCGTTTTGTCTGTCCGTCCGTCCGTCATCACCCTAGATCTCAACAACCATAAGTCCTAGACCCATGATGTATATATCATTTTGTAGGTCTTGGCCTGCCAAGAAATGACTTTTTTCCATTTCGCGATCTGACCTCTCAGGGCCGTAAAAGGGGCCTTAGTACCGTTTTTTACTATATAAGCTATATTAATAAAGGAGCGCTATATCTCAGCAACTATAAGTCCTAGACCCATGATGTATATATCATTTTATAGGTCTTGGCCTGCCATGTGTACATCAAAAGTTCATTTTGCGACAGGACCTCTGAGGGCCGGGCTTCAGGGCTCCTAAGGGGCTTATATGTTATATATACACCTTGTACGTTCAATAACCCGTTCATTTGGTGCGAAATACTGCAGCACGTAGTTTCACCAAGATTTATTAAGAAACTCATCAAATGAAATAGTCAACTTGTGTTCTGAGTTTAATTGAAAGTATCAGAGCTATGCAACAATTGACGGAGTTTTCGGACGATTAAATGACAATAATTTAGAATGTTTTCAATTATGAGTCCTATTTCAGTAACCACAAACCACTTGTAGTTAGATTTAAGAGACAATAATTTTTTTTTCAAATATAAAGAAACGTCTTTATAATTTTTTTTTACAAATATATGCATTACACAATTGAATTTATAAACATTTCCAAAATTTACAAATATTTACTGAAAGCTAACAAACGTACTGATACATAATACGAAAATGCTCTAACACGTCCTGTGTCCAGAATGGAACAGGCTTAATTGCTTGTTTTTTCTTTTCTGGCACCATTCACTGCGGTATTAGGAGAAAGGCATTGGCTGGTCTATTGTTCATATATGATTGAATTTGGCTTTTATTTGCCAAGTAGTGTGCCGACACGAATATTACAAGATTAGACATGTTCTGCATCATTTAGCTGTAATTCTTCCATTTTGTTCCAGGCTACATCAGTGATGGTGGGTATTAGTTGTCTTCTGGCTATAGGCTGCATTGCTTGTTTCTTGTTATTTTGTTTGATCAACACAGCCACAGTGCTCATCATCTGCGCCTGGCTACAGTTTCTGTCTGGTGAGTTCTTTTTATTTAAATGAAGTTCGTTGAATTGGTATCTTATGAAATGAGCATAACTGCGTTTTATATAAAGGTTACTAGCAGTATACCTGGCGTTGCTCGGGAAGACAGAGTGCACATTATACTTGAAACTTTTGTAATGCTTTTGTACCCGACACCATTAGAGGGATGCGGCTTAAAAGGATTAAGAAACGGGTACTAAATGACGCCACCTTGTGTGCAATGTTCCCTCTAAGCTGAGCGCGTGAGCGATCGCTCACACTAATTCCGAGCGTCGCTCATACTATATATACGATCGCTCACTCCGACGGACGACATCGCTTAAATCGCTCACAAATTTTGGCCTCAAAACAAAATGTCGCTCAGAGACAAAATTTTTTGCTCACTTCATATCACACCTTATAGGGAACATTGCTTATGTGTAGAACAAATCTACCTTTCATACGTCACATGTTACATTTTTACCTGTCGAACTTACAACAGTTCTAAGGGTTGTTTTTTTCTCATTGGCTCTGAAGTGAAGTTAAAAAAAATTGTCAGTTGGTGAATCAGACAATTGTTGATTAATCGAGTCTTTAAAGTCACTGATGTGTTAAATAATGTACTATAAATGGTGAGAGTGTAGTTGGGTATATAATATGTGCATATGTCATGTACATTAGGGGTATGGCTAAAATATAAGCCTATATCCCCATATCATATTTTGTGGAGCTTTGTATCACAAATAAAGAAAATATGGGTAATTTTGTTTTGCATAAAAAAAATTCTCTTGTTCTTCTCGGAAGCTGAGGCATTCTTCGACATAACTGCTCTGAGATAATCCGGAAACAACACCAATACTAACTATGCGTATAATAGTTGCCAACTAAAATGCTGATGGTGCAGTGATTAACAAAGAACAAAATTACAGTTAAAATACTAAATGCGAGTATGACATATGATTTACTGTGCGTATGGAGGGTAAACTTTTTTAACAGGGTTGTTATTGATAATTTTTGTTTAGATATGATACATGTCCAGTTGTGGCAGTATGGGGAGTTAAAAATAATAAACAAAAATTTTAGTCATATACCTAATGTACATATATGAAAGGAACTCAGTGAGTCGGTCTTGTGTAAGGTACGGGTTTGAATCCTGTTGATGACAGTTGACTAGACTATTGCCTGCTTGCAACTACATGACTGTGAAACTTTGAACCTATTAATGCCAGTCGATTAGACTATCGTCTGCTTGCATCTACATGGCTGTGAAACTTTGAACCTATTAATGCCAGTCGATTAGACTATCGTCTGCTTGCTACTCCATGGCTGTGAAACTTTGAACCTATTAATGCCAGTCGATTAGACTATCGTCTGCTTGCTACTCCATGGCTGTGACATACTGAACCAACATGAGCCTAAAGAAAGAGTAACAATAACCTGTCATAAGAAAGTCAATTGCTCAATATTAGATGTTGCTTCTTATTTTAACAGTTCTGTTCTTAAAAATTTTGCCAACTTTGATTAATTTTCTTTTACTTTGTTTATTTTTCTGAAAAAGAAAAACTGTGACTTTGAAGTTTTGAGAATGGTGTCTGATTATAACACCTATCTAAGTTGAAACAAAAACTGCGTCAAATTTACCATACAGTATACACACTGAAAACATCTGACCGATGCATTGAATGCATCTATAATATTCACAATCCGACCCTGCCCCCATCTCGATTGCAGGTACACTCATCGCAATTTCCTGCATTGTTTACCCCGGGGGATGGGACCATCCAGATGTGAAGAAGGTGTGCGGTGCACAGTCTGGTAGGTACAACATCGGAGAGTGTGGGATGCGCTGGGGATACGCACTGGCCATTGTTTTGATATTTGATGCCTTCATCCTGTGCATCTTGGCATGGGTCCTGGCCACCAAGCAGGCCAATTTGTTGCCGGAGGTGTACAAAAAGGAGAAAGGTGAGTACATTTATTGTGAACTTAAGAGATTTATCCTGGTATGTACAGACAGTATAACCACTTCATGTACATTATCTTCCTGTTATTACGTTATCATCACATTATGCACAATATCATCCTGTTATGAACATACCATCATTTTATTAACATTATCATCCTGTGTAGACTTCAACTGGGGCCCCTGACAAACGATGACAACTGGGGCCCCTGACAAACGATGACAACTGGGCCCCTGACAAATGAAAACAACTGGGGCCCTAACAAACTATGACACTGGGCCCCTGACAAACAATGACAAATGGGGCCCCTGACAAATGATGACAACTGGGGCCCTGACAAACTATGACAAATGGGGCCTCTGATAAACGATGACAACTGGGGCCCCTGACAAACGATGACAAATGGGGCCTCTGATAAACGATGACAACTGGGCTCCTGACAAATGAAAACAACTGGGGCCCTAACAAACTATGACACTGGGTCCTTGACAAACAATGACAAATGGGACCCCTGACAAATGATGACAACTGGGGCCCTGACAAACTATGACAAATGGGGCCTCTGATAAACGATGACAACTGGGCCCCTGACAAACGATGACAACTGGGCCCCTGATAAACGATGACAACTGGGCTCCTGACAAATGTAAACAACTGGGGCCCTAACAAACTATGACACTGGGTCCTGGACAAACAATGACAAATGGGGCCCCTGACAAATGATGACAATGGGGCCCCTCGGATTCCCTTTCCCCCCTAATTTTCCAGCAAAAATCAAATTTCATAATCAACGGGGCCACCAAGGCTTGGAACCCTGATGAGTGATCGGGTTGCCCCCCTCCGCCTTTAAGGGCGGCCCTGTTGTCTTTAAGAGATGGATCTCCAGCCATTTATAGGAGGAACTAAGATCATATTGTGTTGTCTCCTGAGATAAATTAATCTTCTTTATCTCAGAAAATTTACTTTTTGTTTTCCAAACTTCAGATCTCATTCTAGTAGTTCATTTTTATATTGTTTCAAATCTTATTTCTAAAACTATATATATATATATATATATATATATATATATATATATATATATATATATATATATATTGAAAGAAATTATAAAACTAGAACCATTATGTGCGGTTAAAGTATCATTTTATAAAGTTACCTGCATGTTGTATAATGACTGATCATATTCGTTAGTCTCTGTGTATTATTTATGTGATATATAAATGTTTTAATTATTTGACCAAATCTCTTTGGTATCACTTTCTAATAATATGTCACGTTTTCTTGAGTTCTGTGTCATGGCGAGAACATTGAAGACTGTAAACTCACCTAAGCGATCTCCTGTCAGTAAAGTACGTTAGACTCCAGTCCACTGTGTATACTGACAAATCCATCGTCGAGAGGCTAGGTAGCTAAAACTCGATTATGAGATCTGTAAAGTTCCTGTAAGGATGAGATGTTAGTCACTTGGATCTCATTATGGGGGCGTTTTTTTTTTATAGTTCCCTTCTTTCATCCCCATCTCAGTTGATAGTTCAATAGCAAAGACACGGCGGTAGACTTGGAGGTAACTTTCACAATAACATGAAAATAACCTGAAAAATTTACCTTTTGGTAGTCACCAGAGATCGAACGTGGGACCCTCAGGTCAACGGCTGAGTGCAATAAAGCTTGACCGCATGACCATCCATTAGAAGATAGCAGTTTATATTTAAAATTGTAACCTATGAACACATAATAAAAAAAACCAACTTTTTGACAGTAATAAAGTTCATCCACCAGCAGTAATGTCTCTGTAATTACATTTTAACACTCCGTCTGTTTCAGAGCCCATCAAGGACTAGGTAAATGGTATTAGTTTGTAGTTTATTTCTCCGTTCAATGTCATTCACTCAACTAGAACTAGTTCACTCTGTGTTGCCTAATATGTGTTTTTTTTTCTGTTCACTTTTAACAATGACTATATTTTAAAGACAACAAAGTAGATCAACTAAAAATGTCTCAATGAATCTAAATCTGACTAGCATTGACATTCAATGACCTCAAGATGACAGAGCTATGTATTGATGCTTAAATAACCACTCACTTGCTATTTCTGTTGTTTCACGCTTTTTATGTTTTATTTCTTTAACTGCAATATTTTTCAACTAGCGGCATGCTTGAACTTTTACAAAAATTAAGCAGCACACTTATAACAGGTATTAGTACATGTAATAGCGTGTGTTCTCACAAAAATTAAGCAGCACACTTATAATAGGTATTAGTACATGTATTAACGTGTGTTCTCACAAAAATTAAGCTATTTGAAATTTAGTGTTATTTTTTAAAGAAAAAAGTCGATGTATTTTTGGCTCCTTAATCGAAACAGCCAATCGAAATTCTGCATTAAAAAAACTTAAAAAATTAAACAAATCTTTGTTGACACATGTTTGATGTATTGAATATGGTGTTTAAAAAATTGATTAATAAATCTTTTTTCCGTAGTTTATTAGTGTTATATTTTCATTCAACGTCAAGAGATTATAAACCGATTGTAAACAGACCATTTTTACTTTTCTGTACCGATTAAAAACAAACAACAACAGTAGTAGAAAACATTATTCAGCAGTAAAATTATTGTCTTTTTTTTGTTACCAAATCCACTACAAACTGTTAAGCAGTGTTTAATACATATTGCATCACGAACGTTTCTAGACATCCTCGTTGTATTCATTTTGACACGGGGGGGGGGGGGGGTAAAGATTTTACCTATCCCGTGTTGGTTCCGATTTAGTACAAACTTACTAATTAATATCTGTGTAGTTCAAATATTCCTGAAAATAACATGCTTTGAAAAAGGTAAATTATAGAGCTAAAATAGAATCATAGCTGATTTCTTTATCCAATTTATTCTCGAAGCAAATAAATAAAACGTTAGTAAATCCTAAACTAGGAAGTTTCTATTGCGATATATTTCGTCATTTTTTTTTTTAAAGTTACATAGCACAACATGACTTCACTATGTGACCAAATTTCTTAGCACTACATTCTTCAATATGTATACACGTTTCATAGTATAACGTGACTTCACTATGTATACAAGTTTCATAGTACAATAAGATTTCACTATGTATACAAGTTTCCAAGTACAACATGACTTTACTGTGTATACACGTTTCATAGTAAAACGTGACTTTACCGTGTATTCATTTGTGCTACTCAAGAAAACATATTTGTTATCGCCTATCATTGTAAACCCTAACGCTATTTCACTAGAAAGCTTTCGGCAATATATATTTTTTATTGGTAACAGAACTTGCTAAATTCTTTGCAGTGATTCTTTCAACCATCTAACGAACCAATTTTAGGCATACAAATGTAGAGAGTGTTTCGGTCAAATAATGTTTTTAATTTCTGACTTGCATTAAGTAACAAGGTAATTATCATCTATTACTTCTCTAAATATTGACAGATTAGTTCATAATCTTTGATTCCGTTCAAAGTATTGTTTACTATGACCAACATGTTTTTGTAACAGTACAATGATATGCTTGGAAACATTGCGTGATTACTGAAGTTCTTTACAAAAACATGATGTTTTTTATTGAACACCATTCAAATCAATACTGACTGCCATCTTCAAGATATTTCTCCACCCATTGATTAGGGTTTACTCCGTTGATGTATTATTGATGAAAGCTATGTAAACCTCAAGGAAAAAAACAACCTTTGTTTATGAATAGACATAAACTTTAACTATTCTGTTAGTACGCGACACACATAGCAATGTCTTGCGGCGAACCGGTTGTGGAACACTGCTGTTGACAGATGTAAATCAAACTCCTATTGTTCAAAGACATGCTTATAATAGTTTACTATTACGCTGTAGTTTATTTTTCCTAATATTTTTTATTATTCAACTTCAAGATATTAAGCATTTTAGTTTCTTGCTACCATGTCCAATTTTATATATCTTTTTCTTGCAGTAAAATTCTCTTTGTAATCTAAAACTTAAATGGTTTTATACTGTAATTAGAAGTTTAAAACAACCGGGTTAATAGATGACGTCGTAAAAGAAAATATTCATTTAAAAAAAAAAATTGTTTCAATCTGTTTGAAATTTTGACGACATAGAGGGCGTGTCTCAATGAAGAAATGAACATACTGACAGCGTCTATTTTACCAACTGAGGCAGATACAAATTGTCTCCCCTCATAGTTTCCACTCAAATTATCTTTCCTTATACTTGAAGTACTCGATACTAATTGAGGGAGACAAGTGGACTACGGGTAGATAAATTTAAGTCACTCCCCCTTATTCCGTCTACTGAAGTAGATGGTTTATTTCTGTCATTTGATTGTCTACTGTCATTATGTTCAAACTATGGATTTGTCTGACGTTAAATACAAAGAGGTAAATAAAAACTGTAAACTCACCAACAGCTGAAAAAAATTGTACCAAATGACATTTTGAATTGTAAGTGCCCAGGCTGTTATATACATTTGAAACTTTTATAATCCAAAAAGTAGCATTCGTAGCAGCACCTTCTGTTTTGTTACATTTACTTCTTACACTGTAGCAGTATCTTCTGTTTTGTTACATTTACATCTTACACTGTAGCAGCACCTTCTGTTTCGTTACATTACCATTTTACAGTGCTATTTAAATTGTATCTGTCTTCTCATAAAAAAATAAAGTAAACATTATATTTGCATAAATGTGTCTACAGTTTTAAATTTGATGTTAATGGATTATTTTCATAGCAAAAAAAATTATTATAACTATTATTATTAACAAAACCTTTCTTTATTTTAATGATTCCATAAATAATTTTAAAGCTTTATACATTTTCATATTATTTGTTTATTGTATTTTTCTTTGTACTTTTAGCTCCCACTCCCTGTTTACCCGACCTCAGAAGTAACCAGCCAGTACTTGAGGACCAGTACAGTACATATTACTTGTCCCATATTTCTATGACGTCACGAGTCAGTCCTCAAGTAGAAAACTCTGTGTATATGACGTAATACTTTGGCCGTCTGGCATTTCCAACCTGTTTCATGACTACTTTCAATTTTTTTTCATCGAAAATATCAAAATATCAGTTGTTGTTTTTTTTTTCATTACCTAATAAATCATACAATGTGCAGATATCATACAATGTGCAGATATCATACAATGTGCAGATATCATACAATGTGCAGATATCATACAATGTGCAGATATCATACAATGTGCAGATATCATACAATGTGCAGATATCATACAATGTGCAGATATCATACAATGTGCAGATATCGTTTTAAAATCTCCATTAGCTTTGTATCAATATGGGACAAAATTTAAAATATAGCTGTTTTGAAATGCTTAGATTTTAAATCTTGTCAATCATCTTACAAAATTATTGGGCTGCATTTACAAGTTAAGTAAAAAATAAAATTGGTAGGCTAGTGGTAATGAATAAATGGTAATTTGTAAATATCTTAACATCCACTTGTTTATATCTCAACAGTTACATGTCATGTAGAACGTAAGTTTCAACTCTTTTATATCCCCCCCCCCACCTCCACAATCTGACATGCTCCAGTATGAATTATAAAAATGTAAATTTATTAAATTAAAAAAAAAAAAAAAGCTCACATGTGTTTTTCTTAATTTTATTTCAATTAAGAAACATGAGTGTATAAGACATACATATATTCTACAATGAAAGTATTTACTAGTATTGTATCTAATAACAACAGACATAATGATGCCCACAGGTTAAATCGCTACTGTAAACAAAAAATTCAAATCTTGACAAAAAATGTATAAATAAAACAAAGACATTTAGCATGTCACCATAAGCAAAATACAAAATCATTGTCTATATTTTTGACTGAAATACAGTAAAACAAAATCATTGTCTATATTTTGACTGTAATACAGTAAAACCAAATCATTGTCTATATTTTGACTGAAATACAGTAAAACTCCAGTTATCTGAAAGGCGTCATCCTGATTGAAAAATAAACAGATACATATCAAGAAATAATAATCAGAAATATACCATCTAAAACTGTTGACTAGAGGCAACCCACGGCTACCCTGCTTAAATGTTCAGCAAAAAAAAATTATGAAAACAATCTATGAGACATTACATGTGTCGCTACAAAACAATCTATCAGACATTACATGTGTCGCTAGAGACCAATCTATCAGACAGTAGAAGTATTAATGTTGATATCAGTCACTAAAATTAAGTCAAAAGACTTTGAATGCAGTGTTCGTAGTTATCTTCTTTTTTTTAAACTGTCAATTTACCCGGTCTAAGTCCAAATAATTGGAGTTTTACAGTATACTTAGATAATGATTGTATATATAATTGTATAAAACAGCACAATCTATCTCTACATGGCAGCTACATAGATGACAGGCATCTAGACTTAGTGCAATGATCTAGACTTAGTGTAATGATCTAGACTTAGTGTAATGATCTAGACTTAGTGCAATGATCTAGACTTAGTGCAATGATCTAGACTTAGTGCAATGATCTAGACTTAGTGCAATGATCTAGACTTAGTGCAATGATTTAGACTTAGTGTAATGATCTAGACTTAGTGCAATGATCTAGACTCAGTGCAATGATCTAGACTCAGTGCAATGATCTAGACTTAGTGCAATGACCTAGACTTAGTGCAATGATCTAGTAATAAAACTGATCAGCAGTAAAAACCAAAATAAAAAAAACCACAAATTCGTACCCACAACAAACTCTGTGTCCACATTGCTGAGCTTTATCTCGAGCCCATTTCCTCCTTATCTTAAAAGACAAACTTTGTTGACATAGATTTTTCTTTTTATTATGTAAAAAAAAAATTTGAAGTGAAAATAAATGGATGTCAACACAGGCTCGTTTTATTGACTGAAAGTTGGGCACGGAGTGACGGAGGAGAGAAATAAAGGAATGAAAAAAAAAGAGTTTGTCACCCAGGCTAAAGAGTGAGAGACAGAAAGGTGGAGTATGACAGAATGTTGGGATAGATCTGAGAGAGGAGAGATAGAGAGAGAGAGGGGGGAGAAGAATGGAGCATAACAGACATTTGGGACAGATCAGGGAGAGGAAAGAGTGCCAGGGATGGGGAATAAGAAAATAGGATGTTCAATGGAATACAGAAAAATTCAGTCAGGCGTGAAAGCGCTGGGTCTGAGAAGAGGCAGGTCTCTAATCAAAATCCCATGAACAGCAGCAGGACAACAGACACTGAACAAGGAGATAATGTTGTTTTTTTTAAATAAAATATGAGTTGGATAAAAGTTTATATAAAAATGTATTACATACATAATAAACAAATTTAACATTTTACCATAAAAATTAGAGGCATAAGTAGCAAACACTAGCTATAGTCAAGCAAGGATGATGTCATTAGTAGAAACCGGATGTAGGCCTATGCAAACAATGTACCCTTGCTCGTCGACTGCCTGTTATCTACTAATATTAGCAGTTGTACATATAATGATCATGTTTATTTACAAATGGAAACGGTAGTAAAGATTACTACTATGTAAAATGAAGTAGTTTCATTGTCTTAAACAGACACAAGATATATTGTGAACTGTGGGAATAGAACGATCCACTATAAACTTTGCTTTCCCGAAATAAAGTTTCAGCCTGTGTCCTTAAATTATTCAGTCTTGTAGCTCTGACACAAGACAATACGTTTAAAGTGTAGTGCTCGGAAAGATTAAATTGTCAAAGTAGATCTAGAAATTGTATTTTTGTTATTCGTTCTCTTTAGAACTTCCTTAAGTATTATATTTTAAATTATTGTAGAAAAACAACTCATTGAGATAAATCCCGTTCATCAATTTAAAAAAAAAACAACATATATTTTAAATAAATTCTTTTCAAAGTATAATCACAGCATAGAAGTCTCAATATGTTAAATCGATTTTAATTTACAACTAGTTACGACTCACCATCATTCCTAGCTTATCACAGTTTCTTTAGGAATGACACAAATTTTCATTGGCTAATAGGTCTGTGTGATACCATTGTACAAACAATAATCTCTATACTTATAAGAGGCATTTGTTGTCTGTCTGTCTGTCTGTCTGTTCCCTTATAACTCAAGATCCAGATAACCAAATAATGTGAAATTTGTTACACATACACATAATTACACAGGGAAGGTTATAGGACAGGTTTCGTTTCATATCGATGGGTAGTTTAATTGTAATTTTTTTTTTTTATTTTAGTATTTTACTATATTAAAGTAATCTCGACGGCGCCATAAATAAAATTCCTCTGTGACGTCATTTCCCTATGATCGAATAGAACTTGCGCGCTGGTGCTGTATTGTGCCTTTGTGATGCAAAGAATTGTTGATGTTTTTTCATGCTATCTGATGTGTACAGTTTGAGGAAGGTAAAGGAATGAAGAAGGATTTTAGAAGAAGTGTGAAACCATAATAATAAGTATATATATATATATATACATATATATATATATATACATATATATATATAGAGAGAGAGGGGGGAGGGAGAGAGAGATATAGAGAGAGGGGGGCAGGGGGGAGAGAGAGGAAAGGAGGGTAGGGAGGGAGGGCGGGAGGGGGAGAGAGGAGGGAGGGGAGTGGACAGGGGGAGAAAAGGAGGGGGAGAGAGGGAGATGAGAGAGGGAGCAGGGGGAGAGGGAGCAGGGGGAGAGGGAGAGAGAGAAAGGAATGGAGGGAGAGAGGGGGTAGGGAGGGAGAGAGAGAGAGGAGGGAGGGAGAGGGAGGGAGGGAGAGAGAGGGAATGAGGGAGGGAGGAAGGGGGAGAGAGGGAATGAGGGAGGGAGGAAGGGGGAGAGAGGGGGAGGGAGAGAGAGAGGTGGAAATAGGAGGGAGGGAGAGAGGGGTTAGGGAGGGGGAGAGAGGGGAGGGAAGGAGAGAGGGAGAGGATGGGAGAAATGGGAGGAAGAGATAAAGAAAAAGAGGGGGCAGGGTGGGGGAGAGAGAGGGAAGGAGGAGGGAGGAGGATGGACGGGGGAGAGAAGGAGGGGGAGAGGGGAGAGAGGGAGATGGGAGAGGGACGGAGAGACATTTGAGAGAGGGAGGGAGGGAGAAAGGGAGGGAGGGAAAGGGAGAGAGGGGGAGGGAGAGAGAGAGAGGAAGGGAGAGAGGGGGTAGGGAGAAAACAGAAGGTAAACAGAAAACCTTATTTTAAACCCGGGCACTTGCAACTAGCATTATATACAATTACGATTCGTACACTAAATGTTGTCTCTCTATGGTTTAGGTCTAGACTGTACATATATATCAGTGTTCAGTTTGTACATATATATCAGTGTTCAGTTTGTACATATATATATATATATATATATATATATATATATATATATATCAGTGTTCAGTTCGACAAAAGTTGTTAATTATGTTTCTAAAAAATCTTAATCGCCAATAAAATTTGAAAATATTAAATCAAGTGAATATATTACGTTTTTAGGATCCTAGACAAAGTTAGTTTAGGGCCGGGGGGGGGGATGTCTAGGACTATGAACATTTTGTGTTACAAAGAAAAAGTAATATTTTGTGGCACTAATCAATAATGTTGTCTAGGGCTCATAGCACCCAACTCACGGGGAACCCCAACTGTTATATCATGTTATTGATTATATATGTTATTGATTATATCATGTTATTGATTATATATGTTATTGATTATATATGTTATTGATTATATCATGTTATTGATTATATCATGTTATTGATTATATATGTTATTGATTATATCATGTTATTGATTATATATGTTATTGATTATATCATGTTATTGATTATATATGTTATTGATTATATCATGTTATTGATTATATCATGTTATTGATTACATCAAGTTATTGATTATATATGTTATTGATTATATCATGTTATTGCTAAATAAAATTCAAACGGGAATCTCCCAAACAGTGTGTGGGGTTGGGGGGGGGACATAGTTTTCCCATCCATAAGAACGCCTCTGCAAGTTATGTTTCTGACAATCAAAATAAATGAACCAGTAACTGAACAGTTTTATTATGAAAGATCCTACCATCCCGAGGTATGAGTGATTTAAATCAAAACATATAAAATTGTGTGTTACATTTAACAACAATAAAATGTACAAACTGTTAACTAATTTTCTCAAAGTAATATAGCTTCAATAAATCTTTTATAAATCTGTTGTGATTCATGTTAAGTAATCGTTGCCAATGACACCCAGATTGCTCAGCTACATGCAGTACATACATATCCTACTAATGTTATCGCAGTACGCATTCGGTTTAGTTTTAAATAGAACAACATCGTTATCTGAGTTCACCCCTCCCCCCCTCATAGAAGCCCTAATGGTATCCTATTGTGCCTTGTACGCCAACGATTCAATAAAACAAAAAGTACCCGGGCAGGACTATCAGTTAGGGTGGCCCTGCTTATCACAATTGTCAGTCAGAAGCAGATAACTAACTGAGCAGTGGCGTAGCGAGGGGTGGGCATGGGGGCTACTCACAAAGGGGCGCCAAATGGTATATTGTAATCTAATATTACATGGTTTTCGAATGGGGGGGGCACTAAAAAGGTATTGTGCCCCGGGCGCGAGTTAAGCTCGCTACGCCACTGTAACTGAGGCTGTGAATAATTAAGCAATAGCCTACAAGTTTTGCTACATAAATCCTATCTCTAATGTAATAAATATGTTGCAGATACCGATACATGTATGTGTCGTAGTGCATTAAGTTGTACAACACTAACAATACTTGTGTGTTTAAAATGTTGTTAAAAAAAACAAGATAGTAAAATATCTACAAGTGTCCAGCAGTGTGTTCAGCTAGCAGTAAAAAAAAAAACCAAGATTTAAGTTGACTATAAATAGATTACTACTATAAGACTACATGGGAGAGCACTCTCGGTGAGAAAGAAAACAAGAAATGTCCCAGACACACGCAGCTAAGTGCCAGTGCTAATTGCTAGGTTTTACCCGCGTCTCCTGCACTGTTCACTGCGGCATGTGTCCGGTAAGGTCTGTCCGAGTCACCGTTCACAGCCGTGTGTGTCCGGTGGTGGGTCTCGTACACGCAGGTCGGGTACAGCATGATGGGCGCTATGCTGGTGGTTTGTGACGTCACCGCCACCTCGGTGCTCTCCGCGGCGTGGTCTGTGAAGTTGACTATCACCGTCCGTCTGTCGTCCACTTCCTGGCCGGGGGTCGGCCTGCTGGGCTTCCTGTCCCAGGACTCGAAGTCCTCGCTGTAATCCTCCTCCACGATCCCTTCCCCCGGGGTCAGCCCTAGTCATAAGGGCGGCAGCTCCTTCAGACTGACGTACCTGATGTTGGGGATCAGGTAGTCGGAGTAGGCCCCGTCGATCACTTCGCGGCCCTGGTCACGGATCTTCAGGCAGGCGCGTGTCATGTTCAGGGCCATGTTGCGTCTCAGGGTCAACATGGCAGGGGTCCTTCTGGTTGGGTTCCCGTTCACCAGAAGACGTGCAATCATCTTGCCGTTTCTGTAGCGTATCTTCTCCATGCTGACATTCTTGAACAGGAACTGACCTGTAACATAAGATGTAGTATTTATAGAGATATCAGTGGTAGTATTTATAGAGATATCAGTAGAAGTATTTATAGAGATATCAGTGGTAGTATTTATAGAGATATCAGTGGTAGTATTTATAGAGATATCAGTGGTAGTATTTATAGAGATATCAGTGGTAGTATTTATAGAGATATCAGTGGTAGTATTTATAGAGATATCAGTGGTAGTATTTATAGAGATATCAGTGGTAGTATTTATAGAGATATCAGTGGTAGTATTTATAGAGATATCAGTGGTAGTATTTATAGAGATATCAGTGGTAGTATTTATAGAGATATCAGTGGTAGTATTTATAGAGATATCAGTTGGAATATTTATTGATATATCAGTTGAAATATTGTATATATTAGTAGAAGTATATATTAATATATCAGTAAAAGTAGTTAATGAGATATCAGTTGTAGTATTTATAGAGATATTAGTTGAAGTATTTAATATATCAGTTGAAGTATTTATAGAGATATCAGTAAAAGTATTTATAGAGATATAAATACAAGTATTTATTGAGATATCAGTTGAAGTATTTAATATATCAGTTGAAGTATTAAATGAAATATCAGTAGAAGTATTTATAGAGATATAATTATATTAATGTTGATCTATGCACTAATAATCTCATTATATTAATGTGCAGCCTACATACGGATTTGTGATTTTTTTTCCCTCCACTTACTTACCAAGTAAACCGTGTGTTCTGTTGGACAGATCTCTTGAGTCAGCAATGTACAGGCCCAAGAATATCGTCTGCCCTCTCTTCTTCTCGGCGTCCTCGCCATATTGATTCTCATCCAGCGTGTAGTCGTCATCGGCGTCTCTCTGGTGGCGACTTGATGTAGCCCGGCGCCGAGTTTCACGGCGAGCATCTTCGGTTTTAGAAGAATCAAGACTGCTAAAGGACGAGAAAGCACGCCGCCTGTTATCGACTTCTCGCTTGTCATGACGATTACGGGATGTAGAGTGATGCAGACGATGTCGACCTTCTGAAACTGTTTCTTTGTGTCTCTTATGTCTAGCCAGTTGTGCATGAGAGTCAACGCCCCCAGTCTTCTCCGTGCTTTGACGTCTGCCGTCCAGCCGGCTAAGGAAATCGCTTCGCTCCGACGCGGTTCTCTTCCTCCGTCCTTGACTGTCGACCTCAATGACCACATTTCTCACGAACGTCTGGTCCTGGTTGATCCCGAAAAAATTCCGTAAGATCAAACCCCGACGTCGTTTGGAGGACATGACCCGGTTCACAATGGCATCCCTCTCCTCAAAGCCAATGACCGGCATGATGTCAGCGCGATTCCTGCCGGACGCTTGAAGATCTGGCCTGGTGTCGATGACGTTAGTCCGCTCGTCGCCGGAAGTGACGGTATCCCGGGGCGGGGCCATGGGAAGCCTGCCGTCAACGTCCTCATAGTTGATGTCGTTGGTGGGAGTGGCAACATGGCGCCGGATGATGAGAGTTACGTTCTTCTTTCTGAAGGTCACGGCCACCATGTCCTCACCCACCACCACACGATGACCCTGGTGCAGGTGGGTCGTCACCGGGAGCCAGTCGACTTTGTTCTCGTTCAGCAGCACCAGGCGCTGTTTGGCGATGATGCGGAGTCCACCTTGGGAAACAAGTATGGCGCCCAAGTATGTTTTGTTGGTCAGCTCATCATGAACGATCCGGGCATTCACGATAACACCTGCAATGTTTCATGAGTTTATGAAATTATAATTAAAAATAGACTTATTATTTCCGTAAGTTTGTCATCTACAAGTTCAGCTTCTATCTATGTGTCGTCTACAAGTTCAGCTTCTATCTATGTGTCATCTACAAGTTTAGCTTCTATCTATGTGTCGTCTACAATTTTAGCTTCTATCTATGTGTCATCTACAAGTTTAGCTTCTATCTATCTGTTATCTACAATTTTAGCTTCTATCTATGTGTCGTCTACAATTTTAGCTTCTATCTATGTGTCATCTACAAGTTTAGCTTCTATCTATCTGTTATCTACAAGTTTAGCTTCTATCTATCTGTTATCTACAATTTTAGCTTCTATATATCTGTTATCTACAAGTTTAGCTTCTATCTATCTGTTATCTACAAGTTTAGCTTCTATCTATCTGTTATCTACAAGTTTAGCTTCTATCTATCTGTTATCTACAAGTTTAGCTTCTATCTATCTGTTATCTACAAGTTTAGCTTCTATCTATCTGTTATCTACAAGTTTAGCTTCTATCTATCTGTTATCTACAAGTTTAGCTTCTATCTATCTGTCATCTACAAGTTTAGCTTCTATCTATCTGTTATCTACAAGTTTAGCTTCTATCTATCTGTTATCTACAAGTTTAGCTTCTATCTATGTGTCGTCTACAAGTTTAGCTTCTATCTATGTGTTATCTACAAGTTTAGCTTCTATCTATCTGTTATCTACAAGTTTTGCTTCTATCTGCTATCTACAAGTTTAGCATCTATCTATCCGTCATCTACAAGTTTAGCGTCTATGTATCAAAAGATTCACTTTACACGATCTTCAATCCACAAATTAAATAATCGCGCTATATAGCCCCTAAAGATTAATAGGACCAAATAAAGTGTAGAATTCATTTGCTTGTGTAACTTTGGTATAATACGGTAATACAGCTACCTCCCTACCAAGTAAATATCCATTAAGTCCTTATGGACTCATTGGGGCAGATGACGTGTAGATTTCACCTGTTGCAATTGCCGCGAAATATTGAGGGACGGTATGGCTAGCACAAGACCCAGCCGCCTTTACTTCCACCAACTTAAAGTCAGGTACCCATTGAAAGCTGGGTAGACATGAGGACTATCACCACAAGATCTCGAAAAAATCCCAAGGTTCTAATTGAAGCGGCTGGGCACTAAATATTTATTGTTTACTAAATGGTCAAATGAACAGGCTATGACGTCTGCTAGTGAGTCGTGGCCTAATCTGATGGTAGTAAAAAAACTTAAGTACCCAATTAGTGGTTCGTTTATTGATTAACATCATTGATCGCTTGATTATAAATATTCCCCCGTGTTGTGCAAAGTACTGGTGATTGTTAAGTTGGTCCAAGTCTAGATCTACTTATTCTGAGAACATTGGTGTTCAATAAAGTCAGTTCAAGTTTAGGCCAACTGAAAAATAAAATTGTCCGTAAACCGTTGGAAAACAGTGCACGATCAATGAAATCAATTAAAACAGGTAGCAACGAAAACCGAACAATTAAAAATTGTTTTGAAAAAAAAACTAGTAAGGCCTATTATTTTTTTTAATCTTAAAATAAAAAATTGAAACATTTTGTTGGAGTGTTTTTAATTATCTTGTTTTTAAAATAATTGTTTGTCTTTCCTGGTGTAAAGAAGATGTATTCAATGGTGAGAGTTAAGTGAGAGTTCTGCAGACATAAACAAAATAAAGTTTAGTACTCAACAAAATAAAGTTTAGTACTCAACAAAATAAAGTTTAGTACTCAACAAAATAAAGTTTAGTACTCAACAAAATAAAGTTTAGTGCTCAACAAAATAAAGTTTAGTACTCAACAAAATAAAGTTTAATGTTCCACGACTTCGATGGAGTTGAGATTCACTGCTCCAGTTGATCTGTTGTGTTACAAGTATTGTCTATCTAGTCAGTGTATTGTGTATTGTACATCGCTGTAGTGTGTCTCTGATGAGTACGTTGTCTTTCTAGTCAGTGTATTGTGTATTGTACATCGCTGTAGTGTGTCTCTGGTGATTACATTGTATATCTAGTCAGTGTATTGTGTATTGTACATCGCTGTAGTGTGTCTCTAGTGAGTACACTGTCTATCTAGTCAGTGTATTGTTTATCACTGGTATGTGTAATGTGTCTCTAGCGAGTACACTGTCTATCTAGTCAATGGATAGTTTATCACTGATATATGGAATGAGTCTCTAGTGAGTACATTGTCTACCTAGTCAATGTATTGTTTTTCACTGGTATGTGTTAATTATTTCTCCCGTGAATGTATAACACCTATTGAGTCTGATATATATTGACTATGACAGTCGTGGGTATAATGTGTCTAGTCAAGCTACTAATGGTGTCTTGGTTCTCTCCTCTCACTTCACACCCCCTCTCTCTCTCTCATTCTCCCCCCCCCCCATATACGTTTGACACCACTCACCTGACAGAGGATCTTGCAGTAATCGGACCACTTGATTCTGGGATCCGTCGATATGGAAACATAAAGGGTAATCGATACCCTTGACACCCACGAGAAACTCAGGATCGTTATCTGTTGAAAGAAACAATTTAAACAAACATTAGCGAAAACAGCGACACACAGACACATAGCGACACACAGGCACACACACAGTAGCCTACAAACACAAGTGGGCTTCTCTTCATGGATAAACTGAGAGATCGAAAGACAACAATGTGTCATTTTGTAAAGAAGAAATCTGGACTTGTGCTAGGGGGGCATAGTCAGAGCCGTCGTTGGTAGTTCTATTTTTTTCTTCTGGGGTGAGGGGGGGTCTCCAGGCTAGATATATGTGATAGGCACTATGTGATAGGCACTATGTGATAGGCACTATGTGATAGGCACTATGTGAAAGTCCTAAGGCACTATGTGATAGGCACTATGTGATAGGCACTATGTGATAGTCCTAAGGCACTATGTGATAGGCACTATGTGATAGGCACTATGTGATAGTCCTAAGGCACTATGTGATAGGCACTATGTGATAGTCCTAAGGCACTATGTGATAGGCACTATGTGATAGGCACTATGTGATAGTCCTAAGGCACTATGTGATAGGCACTATGTGATAGGCACTATGTAATAAGCACTATGTGATAGTCATTGGCACTATGTGATAAGCACTATGTGATAGGCACTATGTGATAGGCACTATGTGATAGTCCTTGGCACTATGTGATAGGCACTATGTGATAGTCATTGGCACTATGTGATAAGCACTATGTGATAGGCACTATGTGATAGGCACTATGTGATAGTTCTAAGGCACTATGTGATAGGCACTATGTGATAGGCACTATGTGATAGTCCTAAGGCACTATGTGATAGGCACTATGTGATAGGCACTATGTGATAGGCACTATGTGATAGTCCTAAGGCACTATGTGATAGGCACTATGTGATAGGCACTATGTGATAGGCACTATGTGATAGTCCTAAGGCACTATGTGATAGGCACTATGTAATAAGCACTATGTGACAGTCATTGGCACTATGTGATAAGCACTATGTGATAAGCACTATGTGATAGGTACTATGTGATAGTCCTTGGCACTATGTGATAGGCACTATGTGATAAGCACTATGTGATAGTCATTGGCACTATGTGATAAGCACTATGTGATAGGCACTATGTGATAGGCACTATGTGATAGTCCTTGGCACTATGTGATAGGCACTATGTAATAAGCACTATGTGACAGTCATTGGCACTATGTGATAAGCACTATGTGATAGGCACTATGTGATAGGCACTATGTGATAGTCCTTGGCACTATGTGATAGGCACTATGTGATAAGCACTATGTGATAGTCCTTGGCTCAATGTGATAGCCCTAGGCACTATGTGATAACCTAAGCACTTTGTAATAGTCTGTGGCACTATGTGATAGTCCTTGGCACTATGTGATAGTCCTTGGCACTATGTTATAGTCCTTGGCACTATGTGATAGTCCTTGGCACTATGTGATAGTCCTTGGCACTATGTGATAGTCCTTGGCACTATGTGATAGTCCTTGGCACTATGTGATAGTCCTTGTCACTATGTGATAGTCCTTGGCAGATGTATCTACACACCTGGGGGGGGGGGGGAGGAGGACAGATTCAAAAATATACTGTCGAGACCGGAAGCTTTTAAAACTTTAGATCCTAATAATCTTTCACAACTGGGACGCCTCTGAATTCTGTAAAATCAATTGCCCAGGTTTCCATTCCTTACGGCGGGCATGACTGTATACAATGTTGGCATGTCAGAATGTGAAGTCCATAGCTTTTTTTATTCTTTTTTTTTAGAACTGGTAATAAACTTTGAGTATCAAGATGGTTCAAAGATTATCTTTCTTTACTTTTAATTACTTTACATTTTTCTGGGTTACGGAAATAAGACTCTATAGAAGCCCCATTCCTCTCTGCCCCATCCCCTCTCCTCATAGCAGCGGAATCCCAGGATGCCATCTGATTTTCTATCACTAAGAACGTCTCTGGTATGTGAATTTAAGATTCCTGACATTAAAAAACATTGTTGTGATTACAGTTAGAATCTTTCGTTTTAATCTCACGAGATTCACTAAGTCTATATCAACTTAAGTCTTATTGAATATTTAACACGCTAGCTACTGGTTCAAAGTTCACTAAATTTATTTAAAACATTTCGGAATACATTCCTTTTTTTTAGCAATAAAAAAAAACACATATAAACATGACATAAAAACCTGCACACTTACTCATGAAATGAACACGACATAAACATGACATAGACACGACATAAACATGACATTAAAAGACATAAACGTTACATATACACAGTGCTCGATTTAAGAAAAAACCAGTGCCGGGGATGAACAAAAATTTCTGCAGAGCCGGGGATAAATGTCTATGATTTCATCCCCGGCTGGGATATATTAGCTAAAGCAGAGCCGGGGATGACAGGTCTCAGTGCCAGAGATATCCCCAGCATCCCCGTCGGTAAATCGAGCCCTGCATATACATGACATAAACATGGTATAAATACGACATGATAAATACTAAACATGACATATACATGACACAAACAAAACACAAATATAACATACACAGGACACACACATGATACAACATCATGACATAACATAAACGGACATTTTCTCAACAATTACCAAGAATTCTCTTAAAAGTGAGTGGAAATATATTCTAAATAAATCAATAAAAACTCACCAACAATTTCAATGCTGTGATTCTTCTCCTGAAAATACAATAAAAATATATTAATAACAGCTAATAATAACAGCTAATAATAGCAATCATACAAAAACTGAAAAAAACAAAACGAGCGACTTTAAGACATTATCATTGTTTGGGATGTGTTGTTGTTGATTTATATCCAATCACTGGGAGTTGCAGTGGCACATAAAATCGTACACAATGTTCACTCGGATTAGAGATTATTTGATTAAATATAGATCGTTTTAAAACAAAAGAAGACACCCATTAAAAGACTCACATTAAAAGACTCACATTAAAAGACTCACATTAAAAGACTCACATTAAAAGACTGGCATTAAGACTCAAATAAAGACTCATATTAAGACACACATTAAAAGACACACATTAAAAGATACACATTAAAAGACACACATTAAAAGACACACATTAAAAGACTTACATTAAGACTCACATAAAGACTCATATTAAGACACACATTAAAAGACGCACATTAGAGGACTGACATTAAGACTCATATTAAGACTCACATTAAAAGACACACATTAAAAGACACACATTAAAAGGCACACATTAAAAGACTTACATTAAGACTTACATAAAGAGTCATATTAAGACACACACTAAGACACACATAAAAAGACTCACATTAAGACTCATATTAAGATACACATTAAAAGATACACATTAAAAGACTCACATTAAGACACACATTAAGACACACATTAAAACAAACATTACGACACACATTAAGACACAAATTAAGACTCACATTACGACACACATTAAAAGACTCGCATTAAGACTTATATTAAGATATTTTTTAGTATCAAAATATGTATGTTTTGGTCTTGTAAAAGTTGAATCTTAATATCTGCTGCTCTATTGATTTGCGAAACTTGAGACCTGAAGGTCACGTGTTCGAGGTACTGTGAAGACCAGGGTCATATTTCAGATTATGGTTAAAGTTCCCTCAATGTCTTTCGTGGTGCCTCCATGGCCAGTGCATTATCACTTATGGTGGGGATGAAAGGAGGGCAAATACTCCCATAATGAACATAGGATCAAAGATAAATGTCTC
The DNA here is from genome assembly GCA_021962125.1 of Bulinus truncatus. Taxonomy (NCBI): domain Eukaryota; kingdom Metazoa; phylum Mollusca; class Gastropoda; family Planorbidae; genus Bulinus; species Bulinus truncatus. The sequence continues at coordinate 965,812 of JAGDYQ010000039.1, forward strand.
ATCCTGTCAGAGACTTCATAAATAGATTAGTGAGGTTTTGAATTCAGAAAATAAAACAAAATGTAAACATCATATTCTAAGAAAAGAAAACAGTATTTTTATACACGTTGTTCACTTCTGCATCAGTTGATAGAACCTTTTTACCACAACAAAATGGTGCTAGTGTTGAAGAAAAATGCTTTGTTTCCAGGGCTTCCTCCCTCCCATCTTCCCTACTACCCCCCCATACTAATTTTACGCTATGTTTACGAGTCCAATTTGGTCGACGGACAATGTAACCTACTCTAAGTGAAACAAAAATCTGGTGATGTTGGACAAAAATTATTAGAAAAACAACAACACTATTAACCATGAAAATCCCATTCCCATGTAGGACATTGTACAATGTTTAAGTAACAACTGAGTTCTGTAATAAATAAAGAGTGTATATATATATATATATATATATATATATATATATATATATATATATATATATATTATTTTTTTCTGAATCCATCTATCGCTAATCTACAGAGCAATCGTATAAGTAGCATTTGTCTAAATTTATGATTTCTATGCTATTCATGTTTGCGTCATTTACAATTGAATTCTTCACAGTACTGAATACGAGTGCACCAAACTAAAACATAATTGTGTCGTAATAAGACAGTGTGTCATGTAACAAAAGTTAACAATTCAGCTTGAGACTTGTATCATGACTTACTTTAGACTTAGCCTGCCTCTCACCATGTACGTTGGTCACAGCTAACAGGCCAACACAGACAACAACGAAGTAAGCACATCCGAAAGCCATCGTCTAGTGTCTGGAATTAACTAGCCTGGAACAGTACAGTTGATTAGTGCATATGTTTTAATCCCTCCTGCATTTAATTAAAAAAAAATCCACACACTGTTTAAAATGTTAATGCGTTAAGATACTCGATAGATATCGAGATATAAATCTACATTTTTAGAGTCACATCTATAAATACACAGAGTATTTATGAAACCTTACTGCATAAACTTTATGTGTTTATCTAGTGAGGAAACGGAAGAGTTCTCCCCATTGAAGATATTGCCCCCCCCCCCCATGACAATATATTGTGCAATGCAACCCTAAAATAATAAGTCCCCACTTTCTAAAATAATATGACCAGATTTCTGATCTGTGATGGATCCTTGGAACATTGCCAGATTTTAATGCCACATCCCCCCTTCAGATTTGGCCAGTAAATCAAACAATAAACACTGAGACAGCACAGCGAGGAGCCCGTCACATATCGTGAAGCAAAAGGCGTTCACCCTTCCTCCCCCCCTCTCCCCGCTAGCGCCCCACCCCATAGGAGTATTTTTTCCCCCCTAAAGTTAGCTGAACAAACGAGGTATCTGGGCAGAGCTCATCAATTGCTAGCATTACATTTGATTTAATAGAATAATAACACAAGAGATTAGAGGCAACAAGAGAACAGCAAGATGGATGGCAAGATGGCAGTCTAAGAAAAATTTGCTTTTTAATGGAAGATGAACGGTTCACTTGGAAAAAGATCAAGTAATGAATTCTTGTTAATATAAATTAACGAAACAATTAAAATTCTTTAACTCTCTTGACATTTGTGAAATTTACAAAAAAAATTGTAAACTGAGTGCTAAACAACAACATGACAATCACAACTATAGTTTTGATAACTTTCTATTTGTATTCTTTCCAGTAATTATATATTACAGCATAACAGTTTAGAGACATTGGATACAATAAATACTGGAGGTAACACGGACAATGGGGAAATGTTCTAAGATAATGGTTATCAATGTTTGGGTCTGATTTATAGCGAGTCTTCAAAAATGCTTTGTTAATCGTGAATAGAAAAAAAAATCATAATTTTAATATTCTTTCATTTATAATTTGCACAGGTGGGTCACTTAAACGAAAAAACAATTTCCAACTGGCTCGCGAATCGCAAAATTTTTGAGAACCACAGATCTGAGAGACTGTAACTTTTCCTCTGTGATTTTTTAAAATAAATAACAGCTTTCTATACATCTTCTAGTCTCACTACATCGATACTTTCATTACATATATGGGTCTCACTACATCGATACTTTCGTTGCATCCACTGGTCTCAAAAGCTCGCTACCACAGAATCACACAGAGTGGAGTGTCTTAAAATTTCACATAATTATTTACAAATTAAAGGTCAATTTTTTATTGGCTACAAAACAAAATGTAAACAAAACCTTACAGTTGAGTGATATACGACAGATAATGAATAAATTGGCAAGGAATACTGAGACACGTGAAACAATTGCAGTGATAAATGCATCACAGTCACAGTGAAAGAAAGTATGCAATATATTGTATTTTATTTCTATGTGGCAACACTCTTATCAGACATTTCAGCTGTGATGTACTCTAGAAACCGACGAGATGAGTTTTGACAGTAATCTCTTCGGCAGACTTCAGTCTTTCCTCAGGGTTGAAGAACAGATAATAGCAGCACCACAGATGAGCGCCACCCAAAATAAATAATGACAAAATGCAAAACAAACTGCAAGTCTTTTTTTTTTAACATGCAATTTTATTTTTACATTTTTAGCTGAATGGCATATAACAACGGCTTTGAACTATATTTTACAAAGTAATAATTAATTTGTATATAACAACGGCTTTGAACTATATATAACAAAGTAATAATTAATGTGTATATAACAACGGCTTTGAGCTATATATAGCAAAGTAATAATTAATTTGTATATAACAACGGCTTTGAACTATATATAACAAAGTAATAATTAATTTGTATATAACAACGGCTTTGAACTATATATAACAAAGTTATAAATTTGTATATGACAACGGCTTTGAACTATCTACAACAAAGTAATAAATTTGTATATGACATCGGGTTTGAACTATATATAACAAAGTAATAAATTTGTATATGACAACGGGTTTGAACTATATACAACAAAGTAATAAATTTGTATATGACAACGGATTTGAACTATCTACAACAAAGTAATAAATTTGTATATGACAACGGGTTTGAACTATATATAACTAAGTAATAAATTTGTATATGACAACGGATTTGAACTATCTACAACAAAGTAATAAATTTGTATATAACAACGGCTTTGAACTATATATAACAAAGTAATAATTAATGTGTATATAACAACGGCTTTGAGCTATATATAGCAAAGTAATAATTAATTTGTATATAACAACGGCTTTGAACTATATATAACAAAGTTATAAATTTGTATATGACAACAGCTTTGAACTATCTACAACAAAGTAATAAATTTGTATATGACATCGGGTTTGAACTATATATAACAAAGTAATAAATTTGTATATGACAACGGGTTTGAACTATATACAACAAAGTAATAAATTTGTATATGACAACGGATTTGAACTATCTACAACAAAGTAATAAATTTGTATATGACAACGGGTTTGAACTATATATAACTAAGTAATAAATTTGTATATGACAACGTATTTGAACTATCTACAACAAAGTAATAAATTTGTATATGACAACGGATTTGAACTATCTACAACAAAGTAATAAATTTGTATATGACAACGGATTTGAACTATCTACAACAAAGTAATAAATTTGTATATGACATCGGGTTTGAACTATATATAACAAAGTAATAAATTTGTATATGACAACGGGTTTGAACTATATACAACAAAGTAATAAATGTGTATATGACAACTGATTTGAACTATATAAAACAAAGTAATAGATTTAATTTGACAACGGCTTTGAACTATATATAACTAAGTAACAGATTTATCACACGAGAAACACGTTAGTTTTTGTTTTAAATAATTTGTAAATTCCTTAATTCTTTTAAATGAACGAAGACTTGTGAAGGATAAGAGACAGACATATGTCATTGTGCCTATGACTTAATGTGCCTGTTGGGGCCCAGTAATCTGCTATAAAATTATTAGCGATTGGTACGAGTTAGTGATCAGAGGGGGGGGGGGGCTGTTGGTGGAGATCATCAGGGGCCCAAGTTAAGCTGTCGGAACCATGTGGGGGATATTTTCTCAGAGTTATTTCTGTTAAATTTAGTGAGTAACGCACATCGATAACGGGCACACATTAATGTATCATTGAGAGGCACACATTAATGTATCATTGAGAGGCACACATTAATGTATCATTGAGAGGCACACATTAATGTATCATTGAGAGGCACACATTAATGTATCATTGAGAGGCACACATTAATGTATCATTGAGAGGCACACATTAATGTATCATTGAGAGGCACACATTAATATATCATTGAGAGGCACACATTAATGTATCATTGAGAGGCACACATTAATGTATCATTGAGAGGCATACATTAATGTATCATTGAGAAGTTTTGCGTATGGATATTAGTGTCGACTTTTCTTTTTATAATTATTATTTTGAGCAGATTGACATACGAAGACTTTTCACGTTTTGTTTTTGTTAAAGTTATGAATACACATAAATATTTCATCTGTAGTTGGACATGTACGCAACTGCCAATCAATCAGTTAATATGGCAGGAGTTACTTGATGTTGTAAAATGTGTGTTTATAATTTGATAAGGATCATTTTTAAGCTACATTTGGTCAAGATTTTGTATGAATTAAGAAATATAAATGAGTAAGTAAGGATGACTAGGTCAGGTTAGAAATTAACCCGATGAGAGCTTCTATGTCTAGTAAGAGTTACTCAAATTAAAATGGTACAGCAGTGGTTATCAAATTTTTGCTATTCTCGACCCATTGAGAAACATGTTCGATTTTCTCGTCACAAGTGTAACGAAAGAAAAAAATTTAACGAAAAAAAGAAAAAAATAATCGTACATATTCTTGATTGAGTAATTGTGACAATTATTGATGGTCGATTTCAAATCAGCTTTAGACCTTGAGTGATAACCACCGTGTATTGCTAGAGAGTGATAACCACTGTGTATTGCTGGAGAGTGAGAACCACTGTGTATTGCTAGAGAGTGATACCCACTGTGTATTGCTAGAGAGTGAGAGCCACTGTGTATTGCTAGAGAGTGAGAACCACTGTGTATTGCTAGAGAGTGAGAACCACTGTGTATTGCTAGAGAGTGATAACCACTGTGTATTGCTAGAGAGTGAGAGCCACTGTGTATTGCTAGAGAGTGAGAACCACTGTGTATTGCTGGAGAGTGAGAGCCACCGTGTATTGCTAGAGAGTGAGAGCCACTGTGTATTGCTAGAGAGTGAGAGCCACTGTGTATTGCTGGAGAGTGAGAGCCACTGTTTATTGCTAGAGAGTGAGATCCACTGTTTATTGCTAGAGAGTGAGAGCCACTGTTTATTGCTAGAGAGTGAGAGCCACTGTTTATTGCTAGAGAGTGAGAACCACTGTGTATTGCTAGAGAGTGAGAGCCACTGTTTATTGCTAGAGAGTGAGAACCACTGTGTATTGCTAGACTTAATCTAGTGAGAGTTAACAAGTGTGGTGAGAGTAGGGATTTTATAAAGAATGATTTAGCATTTACTTAGTCCAGTAACATTTACTTAGCATAGCAAAAGCTATTTAGTCTATTAAAAGTTACATCATCTTGTAAGGATTACTTTGTCAAATCAGAGTAACTTAGTATGAAAAAAGGTTGGTTGGTCTAGTAAGGTTTAATTGATATAAAAAAAAATCTTTGTCTAGTAAAAGCTAATAAGCATTGATAAGTACTTACAGCAGTAATATTTACAAAAAAGAATTACTTGCAACGGTATGGTAATGATTTTATCTAGTAAGAACTACTATCTTTAAACATTTGATTTAAATTAAAGCTGGCTACACGGGGGTGGATGGGGGTGGAAGGGGAGGAGGTGAAAGTTTTCGTCTCACCCACCCCTTCATTGAAAGATATCTGACCTGGCCCGGCCTGACACCGACCGGATGCCAGTTGAAGGATGGCTTTACATAAATACAGCATCTGTTTCTTGCACCCTTTGCTCGGGTGACGGATGGCTTAAGGAATGGCATGCAACGTTTAGATAAGTTGTCTTGTCTCTCTCTTTGATTCTGATGTCTAAGGGTGGGGGTGTGGGGATGGTGGAGACACGCAGGTCAGGGCAAGAACAAGACAAGTTGATCAATGGTAAGACACGGTGACAGACATGGAGACTAATGGGAGCTGACCTCTGTTTAGTCTGTGATTGACTAGTTTAGTCTGCGATTGATTTGTTTAGCCTGTAATTGACTTGTTAAGCCAGTAATTAACTTATTTGGACTGTATATTTTGAGTTGACATATTTCTTCTATTTGCCGGCCTGATATATATCAGCATAGCTAAATTTTTTGTTGATATGACTGTAGTCAAATATATCACAATGACCTGTTTTCCCAAATGTCATTTAACAAGCTTCAAATTTAAGTAATAAATTATATTTGTATTTGTATTTTTCTATGTAAGACACTCAACAAATACATGTCTTGTTTCTCAATTTGGTTAAACTAACAACAAATACACAGCAACTAACAGCCAACCTACTTGAGACCTAAACTCTACACGACTAGCAATTACTTTAGCTGGAAACTAGAAGGAAATAAGGTTACGCCCCTCTGCGTGATTTGGGAGAACTTTTCTCACTGGATACTGTACTGTTGTACCCGATACACTCCACACATCAGACATTGGGTAGTGTACTGTTGTAACCGATACACTCCACACATCAGACATTGGGTAGTGCACTGTAGTACCCGATATATTCCACACATCACACACTGGGTAGTGCACTGTAGTACCCGATATATTCCACACATCACACACTGGGTAGTGTACTGTTGTACCCGATACATTCCACACATCACACATTGAATAGTGTACTGTTGTACCCGATACATTCAGCACATCAGACATTGAATAGTGTACTGTAGTACCCGATACATTCCACACATCATACAATGGGTAGTGTACTGTAGCACCCGATACATTCCACACAAAATACATTGGGTAGTGTACTGTTGTACCCGATACATTTCACACATCACACACTGGGTAGTGTACTGCTGTACCCGATACATTTCACACATCACACACTGGGTAGTGTACTGCTGTACCCGATACATTCCACACATCAGACACTGGGTAGTGTACTGCTGTACCCGATACATTCAACACATCATACAATGGGTAGTGTACTGTAGTACCCGATACATTCCACAATCACATATTGAGTAGTATACTGTTGTACCCGATAATTTAACATATCACAGAAACACAATGGATACTGTACTGTTATACTCAATATTTGTCACACATCACACACTGGATACAGTTATACTCAAACAGCATCTCAGCTGCGGTAACGTATTGTTTCGTTTTAGCAAGCTCCGAAAAGCGATACATAACCCACTGCTGTCAGATTCTATATGCAGAGGCGGACTTAAGTAATTTGAGGTCCGGGTCGCAGAAGAAAATATGGTGGACCATTGTAAAAGAGAAATATAATAATATATATTAAGATTAAAATATAAACTCTGTAGGCCCCCTAGCAAATCATCGACTAACTATAAGACTGTCAAAATAGTTATTTATCCAACTTGAATGAGAAATAGAGTTGAAACTTCAGGGAAAAGGAAGCCTATACTGTGATCTATCCGGAATCATCAAATGTTTTTCAGGAAACTGACATTGTTTGAAGCACAGATCGATGGAGAACATTTCTCTCATTTTAATTGTATCAAATAGTTTTGCCCTACTATGTCTGATAGAATCAACCTTGATTTTCCGAAAAAGGTTATTTGTGATTGGAGGATGAACTCTTTCGATGAGATATTCAGATCTCATTAGAACTGAGGGTTAAATTATTCTCTTCCCAGAATGGTTTGATTGCTGAACTACAATAAGATTCACTGTTTTGTTGATTGAGAACCGCAGAAAAGGAAAACTTGTTGAATTTTACCGTTGCTGATGCTGACTTTCAGAAACTAAAAAGAAAAAAAATTACCTCTTGTTTGGCATCAGCGTTTGGAACAACCGGTCTGTGAAAAAAACAATTTTAAAAATGAGTTAAATGAAGTCAAAATATTGTACGAGACTAAAAGATGAACGAATGAACGCAATTCTCTTGATTGGATGATGCATATGTAGCTTTTCCATACCAAACATTGAATAAATCCTGAAAACCAAATGTCAGCTTCACAAATCTCATGAACTAAATTTCTGTTTGGTTCTTTAAATCCGGATATGTGCACGAAATGTCAGATGTAAGTATGATGCAACTCACGCCACCTACTTGGATACTTTTGTTTACTAAATATGTTGATTGTCATTCAGTAAATATGTTTGTTGTCATTTAGTAAATATGTTGGTTGTCATCTGGTAAATATCTTGGTAGTTCTTCGGTAAATTTGTTGGTTGTCATTTAGAACATTTGTTGGTTGTCATTTAGTACATTTGTTGGTTGTCATTTACTAAATGTATTGGTTGTTATTTAGTAAATATGTTGGTCAAATGGGAGGAGGAATATAAGATGAGTGGTGTGTATTTTAAAGAGGAGTATAAGATAAGTGGTATGTATTCTAGAGTGGATAAGACAAGTGGTGTGTGTTCTAGAGAAGAAGAGTATAAATGGTCTGTATTCTGTAGAGGGGGGAGTATAAGATAAGTGGTGTGTATTCTGTAGAGGGGGGGAGTATAAGATAAGTGGTGTGTATTCTGTAGAGGGGGGAGTATAAGATAAGAGGTGTGCATTCTGTAGAGGGGGGAGTATAAGATAAGTGGTGTGTATTCTGTAGAGGGGGGAGTATAAGATAAGTGGTGTGTATTCTGTAGAGGGGGGAGTATAAGATAAGTGGTGTGTATTCTGTAGAGAGGGGAGTATAAGATAAGTGGTGTGTATTCTGTACAATGCCGACCAATGTTTGAGAGCTTTATGCGGACGTGGATTTAAGAGATTAAATGGCGGACAATACACTGTGAATGTCTACCCTGTGGTGAAATCTATTATACAAATATTATTTTTTAAAATATAAAACACTACATATTTTAAAAACAACATGAATAACCATAGAGATTTCAATAATTGCAATCATTTATAGCAGTCGGTTTTTTGGTTGGTATTTATCGCTGTTTGATATTTGGAGATGTTTGTAGCTGACCTATGTTTGGAGTTTTTTGTAGCTGAAGTATGTTTGGAGTTGTTTGTAGCTGACGTATATTTGGAGTTCAGTTTACCACAAAGAAAAAGTAAACTCTGTAAGGAGTATTTAAAGTACACGGGATCCAACTTGTGGCTTTTATTTCACACTTTATACAGGTATTATCATCATTATACAGGTATTATCATTCAGTGGTTAAATCATAAAACTTCATGTTGTATCATTCACTCATCTGAACTGTCATGTAATATATATCATTCATTTGTCTGATGATGGAATGTCCTTATGGTCTTTGATCCATCTAATGATGGAATGTCTTTACTGGCATTCAACTATATAATGATGAAATTATCTCTATTGCCATTCTTGAATTGTTACGTTTTATCATTCTTTTTCAACTAATAATGAAATATTATTTTTATCACACTTATAATCAATGATAAAACATCATGAAATATAATTCAATCTAAGATGAACAGCCTGTTTTATAGTTAACAAAATATTATGTTTGTCTATGCAAGAACTTAATTTATATGCATTATATATATATATATATTCAAATCATCGAGCAGACACTAGAGTATTCATGTGCCACTCCCCTCCACCCCTTCCATCATTTCTGGAACATAGCAACTAACAAGTAGAAAAATAATTTTGGCTTTTTCGAGGCCGACCTGTCCATTGACTTAAGACCTTTTGCCATAGTCCATAGGGGGCGCTGGATATCTGGCGGTAAACAACTTAGATGGATACCAAATATGTTCATTTCTCTGCTCAAACCGACGCTGTCTTTTAGAGAGCGACTCGTGAAAAAACGTTTGCTTAGTGTCTGCTCCTCATGTGGGGTAATTCAGTAACAGATGATACCCTTGTTTAGATTTGATTACCTCGCCTTTTGAAGAGGATCGATTGAAAGGGAGCTCACTCACTTCCCCCTTTTTTTTTCAATAACCTCGCCTTTTTTTTTTAGAAATCTGTGCTCGGTTGAATTTTCGGTTATTTTCGTGACAACTAATGTCTATAATCATAAGAGATGAACGGAAGCAGACAGACAGTGGTTCAGGAGGATCGCGTGCACAAAGGGGAGACAACGGAGAGGGCAATTGTCCCAATGATTGCAGACGCGCCGCGAAATGGAGGCGTAATTCAGATTGATTTCTTGATTGATTGATGCCGAGTAAACATTGGTGGCCATATCTCACGATAAAAGTTTTAGTCACAAAAGATGAGGGCACATTTTTTTGTGTTATATTGAATTTTTCAAAGTGTTAAGACTTTTGGTGGGGAAGGTTTTGTGTTTGAGTCATGTACGGACTTTCTCGTTGGAAAGTTTTTAAAACAATTTATTAAAAATTAAATCGTAAGAGAAGATAATGCTAAAATGCACAAATTCGCTGAATTCTACAATAGAACTATTGGAAGAAATATGTTATACTAGCAGTACCCTGCAAAACTTTTTGCATAGAGTTATATTCCCTTAGGTTTGATCAGTAGGCTAGGTTATTTTTGGTTTCGGACAGATCCGATTATTTCATGATTTTATTACAATTTAAAGATGAAATATGTTGTAGAAATAAAAAAAAAATATCTAAATGGAATTATTTCACATTTCGGCCTTTGGGTTTCATGTATGAAAAAAAACGCAGAAACTATTCGAAACATTTATCGAATCGAGACGCGGGCAAGACGCCATTTTTAATTCTTGTTTTTCACTTTCGATTTAACACAGAAAACAGACCACTATTATGATATTATATTTTGTTATCAATTCTTAAATAATGGTTACTTTCTTGCTGTCTAACTTTCATTATTTCAGGTTAATTGTCTACTTAGTTGAAACACACTGAAGCTTTTGTTATCTATGGCTATCAGCAAATTTGTATTGAATACGGCAACCTGGTAAGCTAATTAATCTTTTTTGGTGTGATAATGTACTCGACGAATTGCGATCAGTTCACATTTAGTCAAATTTAGCGATGGAGTTTTTTCATATTTGTTTATTAAAAAATTAAATTAAATTTTTTTTTTATTATAGAGTTAAAAAATCCTTAGACCATGCAATTATTTATATAAATTATTATTACTTAAACAATAAGCGTGGGCGCCAATCGGCCTATATAGATTATTTATTTATTGATCTTAGTAAACTAATGTAAAGGCATGTTTAGTTTATTATAATGCATTCAACCACGCTTTGATGACTATTTTTTTTTTACTTTTTAGTGTTACAAATTTTAGTTTGAACAAAATAAAACTTGATATTGCCTGTTGCACATTTATTTTCACAAGATTATTGCAAGGACCCCCCCCCCCCATTATAAAGATTATTAAAAAAAGTAATTAGCTTTGTAACTCTACAAGATATTATTTCATAGACTAGAAATGGTTAAAATCGCATATGGACGTGTGCTTAATGTTAACTCTTTCACTTAATTAGAACAGGCCCAAAACTGAGCCACAAGATTTACAAACTCACAAAGAGTGTAGTTTATTAAAAGTTTATAAAAAAAAAACATTTCCAAGAAATTATAAGATATTAAGTTAAATTTGGTTCAAGTCTACATTATTTTAAAAAATGAAGAACTAAAATTAACAAACTATTCTTTATCCTATTTAGTGGGGAAAAAAGTGCATTTAAATTCCTAATGGTGGTTTTTAGTCATAAAAAAAAACACTACAACATTTTCCAACACTAGATCAATAATTGCTTTGTTTAAATTTGTTGAGCCTATGAGGGAAAATGAAACCATCAATATTGGCATTGGCAATTCTTTTGACTTGACCCATGGGCTGAGTTGATGGTATCGGGTCTTGTAATTAAACCACACACTAGTCTTAGATCACAGGCTCGTTGCAACTTAATGAACAAACTAACATGTATGTTCAAAGTGTTATTACAAACTAACATGTATGCTCAAAGGGTTATTACAAACTAACATGTATGCTCAAAGGGCTATTACAAACTAACATGTATGCTCAAAGGGTTATTACAAACTAACATGTATGTTCAAAGGGTTATTACAAACTAACATGTATGTTCAAAGGGTTATTACAAACTATCATGTATGTTCAAAGGGTTATTACAAACTAACATGTATGTTCAAAAGGTTATTACAAACTAACATGTATGTTCAAAGGGCTATTACAAACTAACATGTATGTTCAAAGGGTTATTACAAACTAACATGTATGTTCAAAGGGCTATTACAAACTATCATGTATGTTCAAAGGGTTAGTACAAACTAACATGTATGTTCAAAGGGCTATTACAAACTAACATGTATGTTCAAAGGGCTATTACAAACTAACATGTATGTTCAAAGGGTTATTACAAACTAACATGTATGTTCAAAGGGTTATTACAAACTAACATGTATGCTCAAAGGGTTATTACAAACTAACATGTATGTTCAAAGGGTTATTACAAACTAACATGTATGTTCAAAGGGTTATTACAAACTAACATGTATGTTCAAAGGGCTATTACAAACTAACATGTATGTTCAAAGGGTTATTACAAACTAACATGTATGTTCAAAGGGTTATTACAAACTAACTTGTATGTTCAAAGGGTTATTACAAACTAACATGTATGTTCAAAGGGTTATTACAAACTAACATGTATGTTCAAAGGGCTATTACAAACTAACATGTATGTTCAAAGGGTTATTACAAACTAACATGTATGTTCAAAGGGTTATTACAAACTAACATGTATGCTCAAAGGGTTATTACAAACTAACATGTATGTTCAAAGTGTTATTACCAACTAACTTGTATGTTCAAAGGGTTATTAGAGCCAACGTCCATAGATTGCTATCGGCATTTTTTTAATGGGAAACTGCGCTGTGCGGGAAACAGAAAACTGTATTGTAAAAATCGCTCATTGGTGCTAATGTATTTTTTATAGGGTTTATGTCAACTTTGAATTCTCAGTGTTGATTTCTTACATTGATTTCTATTACAGAGTAGAGTCTGAATCACAGTAGCTAGGAGATAATTAAACCATTATATTGTTCATTACAGAGTAGAGTCTTAATCTCATTAACTATGGGAGAATTAAACTATTACATTATTTCTATTAATCATTAATCAAGTCGGAAATAAGAATTAGGAATTATTATCAAATGTTTGATAAACGTTTGAGCCAGTTGAAAGAAAAAAAGGCAATATGATATGATTGGTTGTGAATTTAGAAGTCCATATCAGATTGATGATATAGTACGTATGATTACACCTTTGATAACGTATTTATTACAGTTTGAGAATGACTCTTATTTTCAATGAGTTTGCTTTAAAAACCATTGACATTAAGGTATCAGGTCAGTCTGACTGAAAGAGAGACGATGCACAAAATATTTTCGAGTATTGATCTTTAATCCAGCAATCAGAAATTAAAGACCAGAGAAAAATGATTTAATGATTAAATAAATAAAAAAATTAACAACTGTTTCGCAATTAAATTTAATCTTCTTTTAATTTTACTTGCTGATTTCAAATCAATTCAGATGAACCCCTTTTAACATTTTGATTTATTGTATTATCACGTGACCGAGTTGTCGTTTTTTCCCCCCGTCTTTATCCAGACTAGGGGGTGGGTAGGGGGATGAGGAAGGGGGGAGGGGGTGAAAAATGTCAAGCAGAACAGTTCAAATGCCAGATCTAGTTTCTAATTCTGTCACAGGCCGGACATAATGGGAAATGTTCTACCGGTTGACTTTATTCCTGTTGACTAATCTAACAATGGCAGTGAGATGAACACCCCCCACCACCCCACACACTGTGTACTTGTGTACCAAGATGGATTCATTTCTAATGAATGTATATGCCGGTCACAGCAACATAGACACATATAGACACATACTAACTATGTATGAAGAGAAATAGAAATATAGGCCTAGAGATCAGTGGTGAGCAAACTTTTTGAACAGCTGGATACAGTGGGCTATTAGATTTGACAGAAGGGCAGGACCAAGGTCAGATGGCTGGAGTGTTTATATGTACTTAAATACAGGTGGGTGGAGTGTTTAGATGTACTCAAATACAGATGGGTGGAGTGTATATGTACTTAAATACAGGTGGGTGGAGTGTTTATATGTACTTAAATACAGATGGGTGGAGTGTTTATATGTACTTAAATACAGATGGGTGGAGTGTTATATGTACTTAAATACAGGTGGGTGGAGTGTATATGTACTCAAATACAGGTGGGTGGAGTGTTTATATATACTTAAATACAGATGGGTGGAGTGTTTATATGTACTTAAATACAGATGGGTGGAGTCTTTATATGTACTAATATACAGATGGATGAAGTGTGTATAATATGTACTAAAATAAATCAAATGCAAACATCATTGGCGTGTGCTGGCGAAGGCGGATGGAACACGGGCCGGATGAAAGACCCAGATGTACCTTACTTGTACCGCGGGCCATAGTCTGCCCCTGTCTGCTATAGATAGACTAATGTAAAAAAAAACATTTATTAGTATTTTAATACTTTGAATAAAAGACATTATATGAACTTTTTCATTGCGAGATAAGCATATAAAATGTATTATGGAACGACTGTTTAACAGAATACTCGTTTTATAGAAAAAAACATTACATTAGCAACTGAATTGTAGAGCCACTGTATTCTATAATAATGTTATTATACAATAACGGTATTATTGAAAAACGGTTTAATACAATAACGGTAGTATAGAGCAATGCTGTTATACAACAACGGTATTATAGAACACGGTATTTTACAATAAGGGTATTATAGAACAGCGGTTTTATTGAACAACGACCGAGTGAGAATGGCAATAAGACATCTATCCACATTCATGAGATAATCAGTCAAAAGTGTTATGGACATGACAAAGAGTCAATAAACACGTAGCACAATCCTGCAAGAACATATGCTGCATATCAATGCAACTGAGGCGGGGAGGTGGTGAGAGGGTAATATAAACACATATTTAGAGAACGTGACTTACTTACAAATTCGTCATCAGTTCTGATTTCTGATACATTTAACACTACTTTGTATACAGCGAGACAACGGCCTAGGCCAGTTGTTCTCAAACCGTTACACTTTGCTACCCAACTGTGACCAGTTTTGGTTTCGCGACCCACCAAAAAAGAAAACTCCATTAAAGACTGCACATAACCGTCATTTATTGTATACACTTACCTGTATATACATTTTAACTTTTTTCTTTGTAGATTTTTTTTTAAAAAGTTTAGTTTTGTAAGAAATGTAGTAGTAATTATGTTCTAGTAAATATATATACATAGACTCTTGGTTCTAGTAAATATCTATTCATAGACTCTTGGTTCTAGTATTTATTTATACATAGACTCTCGGTTCAAAAAAAAAAACATAAACACAATTTTACCGTCGAGTGAGAATTAAATATTTAATTAAAATGCATGAAATTAGGAAATGAAATATGTGGTATACATAGCAGTGAGTAGTTTATTTCAAGAATGTGAGCATAAACACAAATAGCAAGTTGTAAAGTACATTTGAGCATGAAGTTTTTTTTTCTTTAATTGTGCACATATAGATGATTGGCCGATGAAAATGGACAGACACACATATTAGAGCTATTTATAAGAAACATCATGACATAGAGAGCCTGGAATATATTTATTTATTTATATGTACACAAAGATCAGTGAAAAACAGTTATTTATTAACAATGTGTACATAAAAAAACCATAAGCCGTTAACTAAATATAAGTGGGCATAGATTTCATCCAACATTTTATGAAAACAACGTAGGCGAGATGTTCAGCGAGCAAGGTTTTAATATGAAAAAGATAATACAGAGAAATAGAAATGAACAGCTTATTAAAATAAATAAATAAATAAAGGGAAGAAGTTAGTGACAGCGGGGTGCTAGGAATTGATAAATTGTTGCTGAAGAATCAATTTGTTGAACCGGTAAGACATCAACCATTTATTTATTGATAATCGAAAACTGTCGTATTACTTTCGCCACTTCCGCCTCGTTGTGATCCAACCCATACTACCCATCGACCAATGAAACAATTTCTTTTTAAAAGGTAAAGACAGAAGTCCCTTTAAAAAAAAAACGGATCACTGTCATGTATTTTTTAGTGAATCTTTGAAGAAAACGAAATAGGTATTGAACCCATCGATATTGGTCTCACTACTTAACAACAACCTGGTCGGGTTTGTCTTGGCCAGTTAATAAGACACAACTAGACACCAAGGGTCTTCAGTCGCGCGGGCGAAAAGGGGGAAGAATCTTCAAGAGTACATTATTGGACCTCAGCTTCACCAATACAAGGGCAATTATATGTAAGTAGAGGGATGGTTCTGTCCCTTAGATAATATTAGTTTGCTAAAATAACAAACACTGTAACTCAGGAACAATAACAAACGCATATTGTACTGTTAAAATAACAAACTTGTGCAATAACAAACAGATGTTGAACTGTTTCAAGAACATAAAAAAAAGCGTGTTGTACTGTAATGATAACAGCATATATTCGATTTGTTTCATAACAATAAAATCTATGTTGTACCGCGTAAGGGTAGGTGTGGGGGGTACAACATAACTCTAATGATTGTATGCTTTTATGTATGTGTGTAGCCTATATGTTATGTGTATGTATAAACATGTATATATATATATATATATATGTGTGTGTGTGTGTGTGTGTGTCTGTGTGTGTGTGTGTACAGTGTGTGTATGTATGTATATGCTTATGTATGTATGTATGCATTTAAGTGTGTATGTAAGGTATGCGTTTGCGTGTATATATGTATGTATGTGTGTATGTGTGTGCATCTATGTACCGGTATGCATGTATGTATTTTTTATTATATATGTATTTATTTATATATGTATGCATATGTATGTTTTGTGAATGTATATATGTATTTATATATGCATGTGTAAATATGAATTGTTTATGTGTGTGTGTGTATATATATATATATATATATATATATATATATATATATATATGTGTGTGTGTGTGTGTGTGTGTGTATTAATATTTGTATGTGTATGTATGTATTGTGTATGTAAATATGTATGTGTATTTATATGAATCATTGTATTAGTTTATGCATGTATGCACACATTTTATTTATAAAACTGTATACTAAATATTTAAAACAAACACGTATATATATACAAGAATAGCAACATAATAAAGTGTTTTTTTTGTGTTAGCCAATATATGGCGACATAAAGTTTGGCACCGGAAATCGTCTGCAAGTGTTGTCTGCCAACTTTCCCAAAATTTCTTCCAAAACTCCTTTGGAGTCAAGTTTACTAGATACAAAAAAGGGGGGTAACAAAGGGGGAAAAAAACATAGACAAGGGGCGGGAGAAGGAAGGAGTTGTTAACGAGCTTCTTTTAACACAATCTAAGATCCCGAGAAGTAAACTCTCGAAAGGCCCAAAATATTTAGACCGGCTGTCTAGGCCAATTGCACTGGACGAAAAGAATATGCAAATCTGAGTCCGCGGGCTGTGCTCATAAATCTGATAGGAAATGAAACAAGTCCCCCGAGTGAAGAGTTGGCACATGATTCACGTCAATTTGTGGAGAGTTTATTTCTTCAACAACTTTCACGAGTAAGCAGCCAGGGAGTAAGAAAAAGGGGGGCAGAAAATTTTTACGGTAAATTTTCTTTTCTTTTTTTTTTCACTTTTGCAAATGTTGAATGGGAGGAGAGGGGTGGACTGGGGAAGAGGGGTGGACAGATACACACAAGGGAGCGTTGAAAAACAAAATAAATAAAAAAAAATCTCTGGCTTGGATTGACAGAAAACTCTGGCCACCGGATGGGCCATCTCTGTCTTAATCATTTAAACCCTTAAAAAATCGATTTAAGGCGGTTGTCCTTTTACAAAAATAATTAGAAAAGAAAATATATTTTTAACTTGACATCTGCTATGCCTAATTAACTCGGTGGTTATAGGTTAGTTTAGCTTATTTCCTTTGAAAGTGTTAAAATAAATGATTGAAAAAAATATATTTTCTTTAAAATAAAACTTTTTTTTATTTATAAGAACTTATGATTATGGGACTGTTCATTTATTATATTAATGTTGGTTTGGTTCGAATATTGTTTTATTCTTTATATAAGTAAGGAAGGTTGGATTGGTTCGTATATTGTTTTATTCTTTATATAAGTAAGGAAGGTTGGATTGGTTCGTATATTGTTTTATTCTTTATATAGGTAAGGAAGGTTGGATTGGTTCGTATATTGTTTTATTCTTTCTATAGGTAAGGAAGGTTGGATTGGTTCGTATATTGTTTTATTCTTTATATAGGTAAGGAAGGTTGGGTTGGTTCGTATATTGTTTTAATTCTTTTTATAGGTAAGGAAGGTTGGGTTGGTTCGTTTATTAGTTCGTTTATTGTCATGATTCTTTTTGTAGGCAGGGAGTGTGTGTTATATCACGCACAAATGGTTTAGTAAATAATAAATAAATTTCTTTCACGAGAGAGTTTGTATCTCTTTTATATTATTATCAGATGGAGGTGGTGTCTTGAATTATGTTATATAATGGCTTAATTGTGTGTGTGGGGGGGGGGTAGATTTTTCTAACAATTTTGCGTTTTATAAAATGTGAACATTCTCTATCACAGATAGGCCATATTAAACTAATAAAACGATTTCTTTCATTATTTATGTTTTCTGTTTCTTCTGATTGTCTGTACAAAGAAAAAAAAATGTTTATGGGAAATCATTATGAAACTTGTCAATTTGATATATATGTATTACATTATACTCATACATGTATTACATTATACAGATATATGTATTACATTATACTCATACATGTATTACATTATATACATTCCAGATTCCAAGATACAACAAAAAGTTGGTCGAAATACAAAATGGACTTTTTCCAGAAAAAACAGCAGAATTTTCGTAATATGTGTATGTGTATATGTGCGCGTGTGTAAAAAAACTTTTTTTTAATTGTCACAGAGGATCGAGCCCGGGACCTTCAGGTCGACAGTCCAGCGATCTATGCCGCTCGACCATTCGTCCAAAGGAGCATCATGAGGTCATATAGAAACGATCTTAATATCACAACCTTTTATTATTCGTTACATGCCCTACCTAAGCTTTCTAAATTGTTTATGCTCCCATGTAGGTTAACTCCCTTCAACATTCTAGTCCCTCCCCCCCCCATCCCCCCCCCCCCCCCATTGTTGAAGGCCGTTGGTCTTCAGGTTGGTTTTAGATTTTTAACTGCGTGATTTATTTTTTTTTAAAGAGAATAGAAACGTTAGCCTAACCCTGGGCATTCCACTTCATTAGTTATTGTGATTCAAATTATTTATCAGTTTTAAAAAATTCACTGCATTCGAATTTGTACGTCTTATAACATTTAATGTTACTGAAACCTTGTAGCTTTTGATGTTTTGTTTGTCACAAATTGTTTCTGTTAATATACTTGATGTATAGGTCATGCCACATCTATCACTAATTGTTCATGTTAATGTATGTAATGTATAGGTCATGCCACATCTATCACTAATTGTTCATGTTAATGTATGTAATGTATAGGTCATGCCACATCTATCACTAATTGTTCATGTTAATGTATGTAATATATAGGTCATGCCACGTCTATCACTAATTGTTCATGTTAATGTATGTAATGTATAGGTCATGCCACATCTATCACTAATTGTTCATGTTAATGTATGTAATGTATAGGTCATGCCACATCTATCACTAATTGTTCATGTTAATGTATGTAATGTATAGGTCATGCCACATCTATCACTAATTGTTCATGTTAATGTATGTAATGTATAGGTCATGCCACATCTATCACTAATTGTTCATGTTAATGTATGTAATGTATAGGTCATGCCACATCTATCACTAATTGTTCATGTTAATGTATGTAATGTATAGGTCATGCCACATCTATCACTAATTGTTCATGTTAATGTATGTAATATATAGGTCATGCCACGTCTATCACTAATTGTTCATGTTAATGTATGTAATGTATAGGTCATGCCACATCTATCACTAATTGTTCATGTTAATGTATGTAATGTATAGGTCATGCCACATCTATCACTAAATGTTCATTCTAATGTATGTAGTGTATAGGTCCTGCCACATCTATCACTAATTGTTCATGTTAATGTATGTAATGTATAGGTCATGCCACATCTATCACTAAATGTTCATTCTAATGTATGTAATGTATAGATCCTGCCACATCTATCACTAATTGTTCATTCTAATGTATGTAATGTATAGGTCCTGCCACATCTATCACTAATTGTTCATTCTAATGTATGTAATGTATAGGTCATGCCACATCTATCACTAAATGTTCATTCTAATGTATGTAATGTATAGGTCCTGCCACATCTATCACTAAATGTTCATTCTAATGTATGTAATGTATAGGTCCTGCCACATCTATCACTAATTGTTCATTCTAATGTATGTAATGTATAGGGCATGCCACATCTATCACTAATTGTTCATGTTAATGTATGTAATGTATAGGTCATGCCACATCTATCACTAATTGTTCATGTTAATGTATGTAATGTATAGGTCATGCCACATCTATCACTAATTGTTCATTCTAATGTATGTAATGTATAGGTCCTGCCACATCTATCTCTAATAAAAAAATATCTGTATTTAGAATCTAAAAAAAAATAAAAGTATCAGTGAGAATTGTGATTATTGTGGAACATTTCTTACCAAGATGTTATTAAGGTCTATTAATAATTCAAAGATTTATTTTACTTACAAAGCGTCACGCTGGTATAGTTATTAGAAACTGAAAATTAAAATTCTAGAAATTTAACGATTCCGATTCTTTCCTAAATTATCGATTCTCGATTCCGATTCCTGGCGTCACAGCTTCAGTAAAATAGTTACAGAAAAATGTTGTTTTCATTTTTTTCATTAATGATCAATGAGGAGTGCTTTGTAGCTCTATATTTTGGTTTAATTATTCAACTAGGGATAAATATTTTGTTTCATAGAAAGAAAGGAAGCTGTTGCGATTCGGTGATATCAAGTCAGGAAGAAGGTAGAACTAAATGTCAAGTATCACACGTCATATTTATGACAACCGTTTATGGAAGAAAAAGCTATAATACACTCACAAACGTATACACACAAACACAGATACATGCTCAACCATTTTCAGGAAAATACACACTGAAACCTACAAACAGCTATTGACAGAAGATGCAGAATCACTAACAGATATGAAAATATATTGTAGGGGATACAGACAGACTGACAAAGGTCAGTCTGCACACAGTAATTGAGAGGAGATACATACATACTTACTGACAAAATACTAACATCTGTACATCTGTAGACAGGAGATATCTACAGACTTACTGTCAAATAGTAACATCTGTAGACAGGAGATACATACATACTTACTGACAAAATACTAACATCTGTAGACAGGAGA
The DNA here is from genome assembly GCA_021962125.1 of Bulinus truncatus. Lineage (NCBI taxonomy): Eukaryota > Metazoa > Mollusca > Gastropoda > Planorbidae > Bulinus > Bulinus truncatus. The sequence goes on from JAGDYQ010000039.1 coordinate 987,410, forward strand.
TACATACATACTTACTGACAAAATACTAACATCTGCAGACAGGAGATACAGTCTAATTATATTAGTACACCACCATGTAGACAGGAGACATCACAAATTTCCCCAACACAATAACAAATGATGTCTAACAGTTACCTCCATGCATAAAAATGACGCCGCTTGACAAAATAACACATGTATAATTGTATAGGAATGGTAATGCTGATCACAAGATGTCATTAGCTCAATAAAGTACTTAAGTATCTTGACGAAAAGATCCTGTAACTTTAGTGTCATGCTATGGACTGATGTCATTTCATGTAATAATATTTGTATGAGTAAAAATATTGATATCATTCTAAACTAGACTTGTAATGATATTAGCACACCTTAACATACACAGGGGAATGTACAATATGCAAAATGATGGTGTGTGTGTGTGTGTACATGTACCACCGAGTATATCAATGACGTCAGAAATCGATTTTAAAATCGAATATTTGGTTGAAAATCTTTCAAATCGATTCCAATTTAAATACAAGCAAAAATTAACGATTCTCGATTCCAATTCAGATGAATTGTCCCACCAATATTATTAATCCATTATTCAAATGTGATCATCATTAGTTTGTATTAGATATTTGATAGCAGAAATAAGGAAATTTTTCACAAAAAAAAACTAAATCCGACTCAACAATTTTGTGTTGCTGCTAGACATTTCTTCATAAACTGAGACACAGCTACCTTTTCATTAACCTATATATCAGTGTTTTTCAACCAGGGTTCCGCTAGGACCAGCCAGGGGTTCCGCGATTGAATTTAAAAAAAAAAAAAATAAAAACAAGCAATTTAAGTCTTTTCCATTTCGGACAAAGGACATTTTAGAGCATTTTCGCCGGACGAAATCCGTATTTTTTTTCCGGGTTACAGCCATAAATATTGCTCCACGCGCATGAATTTTGATACATTTAGATATGGAAGTAATCATGTTGAATAACTATTACAAAAATAAATAATGATTACGCCCCTTTGATTAGCTTTTATTATTTATATTTAAAATATAAGCAAAGACGGTACATAAGAATCTCTTAAATTTTGGCTCTGAGAGGTCAGATTGCGAAATGAACTTTTGATGTACACATGGCAGGCCAAGACCTACAAAATAATATATACATCATGGGTCTAGGACTTATGGTTGCTGAGATCTAGGGCGCTCCATTGTTAATATAGCTTATATAGTAAAAAACGGTACTTTATAAACCCCCTTTTACGGCCCTCATAGGTCAGATCGCGAAATGAACTTTTGCTGCACACATGGCAGGCCAAGACTACAAAATGATAAATACATCATGGGTCTAGGACTTATGGTTGTTAGGTTTATAGGGTGATGACGGACAGACAGACAGACAGACAGACAAAACGGGGACAATAGAGCATTTTTTGTCGAAAATGCTCTAAAAATTAAGAGCCAAAACCGATCAGGACCATGGGGTTCGCCATGAAGGGACATAAAGGGGTATACAGGTTCCCCCAGAAATCTGACGACACCAAAGGGTTCCCCTGAATAAAAAAAGGTTGAAAAACACTGCTATATATAATTTGAATTTCTGAGACGTTATCGAAAGTAATCTACAAAAAAAAACAAGCAATTAAGCCTGTTCCATTCTGGACACAGGACGTGTTAGCGCATTTTCATGTTATGTATCAGTACGTTTGTTAGCTTTCAGTAAATATTTGTAAATTTTGGAAATGTTTATAAATTCAATTGTGTAATGCATATATCTGTAAAAAAATATTATAAAGACGTTTCTTTATATTTGAAAAAAAAATTATTTTCTCTTAAATCTAACTACAAGTGGTTTGTGGTTACTGAAATAGGACTCATAATTGAAAACATTCGAAATTATAGTCATTTAATCGTCCGAAAACTCCGTCAATTGTTGCATAGCTCTGATACTTTCAATTAAACTCAGAACACAAGCTTACTATTTCATTTGATGAGTTTCTTAATAAATCTTGGTGAAACTACGTGCTGCAGTATTTCGCACCAAATGAACGGGTTATTGAACGTACAAGGTGTATATATAATATATAAGCCCCTTAGGAGCCCTGAAGCCCGGCCCTCAGAGGTCCTATCGCAAAATGAACTTTTGATGTACACATGGCAGGCCAAGACCTACAAAATGATATATACATCATGGGTCTAGGACTTATAGTTGCTGAGATATAGCGCTCCTTTATTAATATAGCTTATATAGTAAAAAACGGTACTAAGGCCCCTTTTACGGCCCTGAGAGGTCAGATCGCAAAATGGAAAAAAGTCATTTCTTGGCAGGCCAAGACCTACAAAATGATATATACATCATGGGTCTAGAACTTATGGTTGTTGAGATCTAGGGTGATGACGGACGGACAGACAGACAGACAAAACGGGGACAATAGAGCATTTTTTTTCGAAAATGCTCTAAAAAATTAATTTCTAAGTTGGTTGAAATGGCTTGTTAATAGAAAGTTAAAAACAAATGAAATCTTTCCTGTTAGTCTAATACAGAAATAAAGTAAAATGAAAGTATAATTTATATTCAGTGTGTAAATTATATAATGTTAAAATAGAAGGTAAATGTTATGGGACAATCTAAAGCCATAGTTTGTCACTTTGTAACACACTTTTCTTAATCATAAGACAAACAGTGAATGGAATGTCTCAGCTACGAGTAAACAATGACACAACAGTTTATTACTTACATTTCACTATACAACATTAACAATTATACCATATGTTTGTATAGGAAGAATATGGCATACATTTTGTTTTTCAAGTCACTATATGGCGACAGGGCTAACTATGGGGCTAACCTGATATCTTTGAGATAATCAAACAGAGATATTAAATTTAAGCCGGATAACATAACGGACGGATAGTTTACTGAAAATAGTTTGAGTGTTTTGTTTTTATGTTATAAATGTATAAAAAAATGGAAATAAATATATTGGATTAATTAACCAAGTAGCGGATTAGTATTGGCTAGGGCTGAGGGAGAACACAGAATATTGGGCCCCATTACAATGACATAGACAGAATATAAACTTACTATACTAATATTTTGGTTTGTCATTTAGAAGACTGGGTCCAGGACGCGCCCCTGCACTCGCCGTTAGATCTGCGATTGGATCAAATTTAAGTTTGCTCTAAAATGTATGATTACAAAAATACATAAGCAAATTGTTCTTGTTTGAATGTATGATTACCGATGTAGTCAAGTTTTTTTCTCAGTTAAATTATTTGAATGATCAATAAAAATGAAGTAGTTAAATTGCACGAGGTAAAGACATATAATTATAATCAGGGCTAGTTAGAAAACAATCAATCGATAAAATGTGGCAGCGCTAATGAATAGTCTAGGAAGTGCAAAAAAGAAAAAAAGAAACATATTAGTTTGAGTAAACTTAATTTTTTTTAATCAAATGGAATATCATTTTTAAAAGAAATTAATTTGTATTAACTTAAATTGTATCTTAGAGTCAGACATAACAGATAGACAAACAGACAGATAGACAGGCAGGCAAACGGACAGGCAGACAGACAGGCAGACGGACGGATGAATGAATGGATGGGTAGATGGAAAAATAGATAGATAGATAGATAGATAGATAGATAGATAGATAGATAGATAGATAGATAGATAGATAGATATATAGATAGATAGATAGATAGATAGATAGATAGATAGATAGATAGATAGATGTTTAAATACATTTTAATGTCTGTGATTTGGTGAGTCTGAGTTAATGTGTGCCGTGTATATGTTTCTTTAACTTAACAGTATGTACAATGCTTTTTACCACTAGGGTCAGCCCATGTACACGTGAGCTCTCACCAGTGGCAAGAGACGGGCTGGGTGAATCTATTACAACAACCGTTATATATATATATATATATATATATATATATATATATATATATATTACACACATGTAGTATTCTCGAGTAGAAAGCAATACACCTACTTGTGGTGACCTTTTTTCATAAAAATATTTATAAATATTGGTTTAGCGCACTAAGGAGATTTTACTTGTTCAATATTTTCATATTTACTTTTCTTATTAGTAAGAAAGACATTTTTTCCCACTTCTTTTGGTAAAAAAAAGTGTATGTCCACCAAACTATGATTTCCTATAGTCAGATAAACAATATATATGCATACTCACCGCTGCTAGAACAAGAAAAATGTTCAACTCTCATTAAAAAACACACAAATTTCCTGGAACAGAGACAGGGTCAAAGTTTAAACAGAGAAACAAAAAAAAAATAAAACAATCCTTGTAACTTGTTTCGAATCAGACTGTCTTTATTTAAAACAAAAATTATACGTCAGTTTATTACGTTAGGCTGTTTCCGTATGTCCATACTCCAATAGTCTTCGGCCAAGCGTTCGATCTTCGCGTAGTTGACCAAATAACGACACGCAACCAATCCCAGCTGTTGGCTAGAAGAGCCTTCTTGTATTCATACGCACGCAAGCAGTTTCCCTTCTCTTTTTTTGTTCAGTGCTTGTGGCTAAATAGTGGCTTGTTGATACAGTCGTTGTACCAAGACATTTAACTTTCAATAAACACAATTTAACGGATGATTCATTTTTGTTTACAATGAGTATGACGATTGATAGCGTCCAGTAATTCATAGACGTCCTTGGTTTCAAGTGGGATCTTAGGTTCTCTAGTCACAGATAGTCACAGATGTTAAACACATGCAGAACATAGTCACAAGTGCATTAATTTCAATATAATTTGTTGTTGTTTTTTTGCTCCCAATTCAACGTGTTCATAGCGCAAAATGCGATCCTATTTCTACAAACTAATGACCCGGAGTTTAAAATATCTTATAACTTTTCTTTTTCGTCTACCTGATACAGTTAACTATACAACTTATAATATAACCATAACTTACATATATATATATATATATATATATATGTATATATATATATATACATATATATACATATATACAACTCACTGGGGAACATGGCGAGTAGAGATGTTAGTTTTGATACAGAGGAATACTGGAAGAAAGACAAATACATTTATAGATAGATAGATAGATAGATAGATAGATAGATAGATAGATAGATAGATAGATAGATAGATAGATAGATAGATAGATAGATAGATAGATAGATAGATAGATAGATAGATAGATAGATCGTATATACAAACATACATAATACATACATACATACATACATACATACATACATACTTAAATACATACATACATACGTACATACGTACATACATACATAAATGCATACATACATACATACATACATACATACATAAATACATACATACATACATACATACATGCATACGTACATACATACATACATACATACATACATACATACATACATACATACATACATACATACATACATACATACATAAATACATACATACATACATACATACATGCATACATACATACATACATACATACATACATACATACATACATACATACATACATACATACATACATACATACATACATACAGACAGACAGACAGAAAGACAGAAAGACAAACAGACAGACAGACAGATAGAAGGGCAGACAGGCAATGTAAAGACATTAGAACAACTCTAATACTATATTAATATAAAAAGGGGGGAATGTATACCCTGCAATACAAAACTGCACTTCTCTGGAATACATTTTTTTTATTTTTTCGAAATCGCCAAAAAAAAACCCTGTAATATATTCGAATGACTAGAATTTGTTTATGGAAGACATTGAAGATGGATGGTAAAAGTGCCTCAATAAATTGTGTGTTTGTGTTACGTTCCTTGTCGTTATGGTGTTGGGGCCACGATCACTTCATCATTTCAAGTCTATAAATTACAGACACTGACGTGGGACATGGTGTAATGTTTGCTATAGAACAATAACAGTTCCATCAGAGTTGACTCTACACACCCTGAGTTATATCTGATGGGAGTCTGTGTGTGTGTGTGTGTGTGAGAGAGAGAGAGAGAGAGTATTGATGAGTGTGTGAGTTGGTGTGTGGGTTGGTGAGTCTGAGTTAATGTATGTGAGTTGGTCAGTCTGAGTTAATGTGTGTAAGTCGGTGAGTGTGAGTTGATGTGTGTGAGTCGGTGAGTCTGGGTTAATGTGTGTAAGTCGGTGAGTGTGAGTTGATGTGTGTGAGTCGGTGAGTCTGGGTTAATGTGTGTGAGTTGGTGAGTTTGGGTTAATGTGTGTGAGTTGGTGAGTCTGAGTTGATGTGTGTGAGTTGGTGAGTCTGGGATAATGTGTGTGAGTTGGTGAGTCTGAGTTGATGTGTGTGAGTCGGTGAGTGTAAGTTAATGTATGTGAGTTGGTTAGTCTGAGATAATATATGTGAGTTGGTGAGTCTGAGTTGATGTGTGTGAGTGGGTGAGTGTAAGTTAATGTATGTGAGTTGGTTAGTCTGAGATAATGTGTGTGAGTCGGTGTGTGTGAGTTAATGTGTGTGAGTTGGTGAGTGTAAGTTAATGTATGTGAGTTGGTTAGTCTAAGATAATGTGTGTGAGTTGGTGAGTCTGAGTTAATGTGTGTGAGTTGGTGAGTCTTAGTTAATGTGTGTGAGTTGGTGAGTCTGAGTTAATGTGTGTGAGTTGGTGAGTCTGAGTTAATGTGTGTGAGTTGGTGAGTCTGAGTTAATGTATGTGAGTTGGTTAGTCTGAGATAATGTGCGTGAGTTGGTGAGTCTGAGTTAATGTGTGTGAGTTGGTGAGTCTGAGTTAATGTATGTGAGTTGGTGAGTCTTAGCTAATGTGTGTGTAATCACACATACGAACAAACTGTGCGGGAGATCGGTCTCGGGGATGGGGTAACATTGAAACAGAAATGTGACAAAGTTAAAATTAAATTAAACCTGTTCTGACCGTCCCTGAAGTCCAGTGTTCATGTAGCCCCTACAAAACTTGTTAAGGCCAAAATGCAGTGTTCATGTAGCCCCAGGGTTGTTAATATTGCAATATTGTATTGGTATTGGTAGTATTGCCAATACTTTTTTAAGTATTGGTACGATATTGCAATACTTCTTGAAATTTGATATTGGTATTGGTATTGCCAATACTTATTTTTGATATTGGTATTGATTTTTAACCAATACTTAAAGCAATATTCAATAAGTTCTCTACAACATTGGTTGTGAATAAAGCTGAATATAATAAATTTTTCTTTGGTGTCGCCATCTTGCGAGTGACAGTGCCAAGCAATTTTTGAATGAGACTGAGCAATGAATGATAATAGAAATCATATATGATATCTGTGGCAATGAGTATTGACCAGTGAGTACTCTAAGTAAATCGATTTCTATGGAATTTGCTATTCTTTCCAAGCTTTTTTTCGGTTACATTAAATAATTTTCTTGAGTGTTTATTGTTATTTGAAAAGTATTGTCAGGCAGATCACTTGGTATGCTTTTGGTAACACCTGGTGAAACCCGGTGGAATTAAATGTATGATGCTGTCACCAGAGATTACAACATTCTCTGTGCAAGTGACATGAAAGTGACATGGAAGTTGTTGACAAACTTTGTAATGAACTTGATATCAAAAGACTACAGCCTGTACAGAAAATATTTGTTCAAGAGTATGTTACTGTTATGAAGCCTGTTTGCTGTGGACTAGATATTTTGCAGGGTGAAACTAAAAAAGCATTGGACTTGGTTTCCTTTTACCAACACTTGTTGTGATGAAGGCTCAGTTAAATGTTTTTCTTGATCAAGGAAAGAATGATCGGCTCGTAGTTTGTTCTCCATTAGCTTCATGTCTTTTGAATGCCATCGATAGAAGATTTGCAAACATGTTTGACAGCATTGATGCTCAGCTGGCATCCGTTGTACATCCCAAATTCAAGTTGGACTGGATGGATGATGATTTGCAGCGTTAGCCTCTGAAGAGGCGCTTTTCACAATCACTGATGTGCAGTGCCGGCCTTAGACATTTTTGTGATATAGGCAAGGACAAAAATGCCGCCCTTGTTAGTTTCATTTTTCTAAGAAAACTCTATAAATGCTATTTATTATAATACATTTTTAAAATTTGGCAACTTTATAAAAGTTAAAGAGTTTTAAGAATACGTAGTATATTTAATGAATTTTTTTTTCGGCTAAGTTAAAAAAGTGATGAAAAATAAAAAAAAATGAAATGTCATGTTTATTAAGCGTTAAAAAGATTGAAGAGAATTCAAGAAAAATCTGCTTTTCTAGCTTTTGCAGAGGCAAACTCTTCAATTATTTCGGTCAGATCCAAATCTTCTGCAATCGTTTTCTCTATAGATACTGTAGCTAAACCAACCAAACGATCCTGAGACATGGTAGAACAAAGATATGTTTTTATGAGTTTGAGCTTCGAAAAGCTTCTCTCTGCACTCGCCACTGTTATCATGAGTGTAAGCAAAATTCGCAATGCCACGTACACATTCGGAAAAAAGAGCAATCAAGCCCATTCCACATAGATAGTCTAATATAACTCTAGGCAACCACGCCCATTCCACATAGATAGTCTAATATAACTCTAGGCAACCAAGCCCATTCCACATAGTCTAATATAACTCTAGGCAACCACGCCCATTCCACATAGATAGTCTAATATAACTCTAGGCAACCAAGCCCATTCCACATAGTCTAATATAACTCTAGGCAACCACGCCCATTCCACATAGATAGTCTACTATAAATATAGGGCTTGATTTTTTGTAATTCTCCTTGATAAATCAAATAATTCATCGCACAGTTCTGTTTCATTAATGTCTGCTGAATATTCGTTTTCAGATGTTAAAGCTAATTGAAGGTCCATGCAATCTTTGAAAACCTCTCTTTTATCACATTTCTCCAGTTTTTTAATGCCATACAAAAATCCAAATAAATCGCTATGAGATGTTAACTGCATAAATCGATCATTACCTGATTGAATTGCGGTATCCAATATCTGGTTGAAAAAATTTACTCTGAAATTAATTTCTGGCTCGAGAATTGGATCGTCTGAAACTTCATAGTCAAATTGTCTCTTTCTCAGTCGAGATCTTATTTGTATTTCCGTATTGAAATTGCACTCAATACGAAATTCTTCAGCCAATGATTTAGCTGTTGTAACTGCTTTGGCAAAACCTTCATCTGTTCTATAATTCTGGAGCATAGTTTTAGTTGTGTTCAATTGTTGAATAGATTTTTTTTAAATCAAGATCTTTATCTTGAAATGTTTTGCTAGATATATTGATCTCAAATAAAACATCATACCAAATCACTAATAAACAAATAAACTTGAAATCGAGCATTTTTTGTGCTATTCCCTTAGCTTCTGCACGGGACTGGGTTCCACGTGGTCCAGAAAGAGAAATGTCATCAGCAATTGAAACGAGTGCATCGTAAATTTCAACTCTTTGGTATCGAATTACCATCACGGCATTAACTCGACTTTCCCAACGTGTTGCGTATAACTTGTTAACAGTTAAACCTGCTGCCTCTTTGTTTTTGGACTTATTCTAACAATTCATTCCAGCGATGTGTTGATGCAGAAAAAAAGGTGTATATATTTAGAATTACCTCAAAAAACCTTACTGCTTCATACAACAGTTTACGGCATCATTCACCACCAAATTCAACGAATGCGCATTGCATGGGGCATAAAAGGCTCTTCAATTTAGATCTTTAACTATTGCTTGGACACCATTGTGTATTCCCCGCATGTTCGCTCCGTTATCGTAGTTTTGTCCCCTCTTATCATTTAGAAAAATGCCTGAATCTGAGAGCTCTTTAAGTAAAATTTCCTACATACTTGCACCTGTAGATTTTTCAAGTTATGCGAATCCAATGAAGTGTTCATTGATAGAAACTTCTGAATGTTTGTCATTTGTCGATTCATTTGCTGTAACAAATCTAACAATCATTGTCATCTGTTCTTTGTGACTGGCGTCTGGTGTGCAATCGAGAACTATAGCGTAATATTTAGCATTTTTAGATCATTTATCACTTTCTGTTTTACCTTCTTACTCAACAGTTGAATGATATCATTCTGAATATTTTTTCCCAAATAATGGTCATGAATTTCATCGGATTTTATACGTCTTATATGTTCTTTCATTACCGGATCAAAGTCAGCAATAACTTCAACAAATTTCAAAAGTTTCCATTATGAGATGTATATAACCGATCAGACTGCCCTCTCAGGGGTAAATTTTGAACTCCATGTACTCTGACCAAAGATATTATTCTTTCTAATACATCTTTCAAGTGTTTCGCTTCACGATTTATAAGGCGCTGATTCACGCCATCAATAGTTTTATTATTTGTTATCCTCATTTTTAGTTCTTTCCACTCATGATAACTGGTTAAATGATTTTGAGATTTTTCATGATAATGCAATATACTTGACAAATTTTTCCAGTCACAACTGCCATGTGTAGCTAAGGCAGATTTACTCCTGATATATATTCTGCAGCAAAAACAATATACCTTTTCTACTGACGTAGAATACATCAACCATTTCCTTTTTAAAGTTTCTCCGTTAGCCAGTTTGCGCGTATAGTGGTAATAAGAAAATTGTCTCCCACTTTCATCTTTTGGAAACAAAACTCAAATTTGATCTGCTTTGGATCATGCTGAATAAGAAAACAACGATCTGGTCATTTAGCAGGATCCTCCATTATATCTGAATCAAATTCATTTATTTTATTTCTAATTTTTATATTTTTGATTTGATTTTATTTTGCTGGAATTTGCCGCTCCTTGAAATAATGCCGCTCTAGGCGGCTGCCTATATCGCCTATACCTAAAGCCGGCACTGCTGATGTGAATCAAGAAATTAATAATTACTTGGCAGACACTTCAGACAGTATTTTATCATTGGATGCCTATCCACATATCCGTAATATATAAATATACCTGAATACAGGACTTCCTTCAAGCGCTGCTGTTGAAAGGCTGTTTTCATTAGGACAGCGGTCGGGGAACTGGGGTAAATTACCCCAAATAGGGTAAAAATGAAATTTTTTGGGGTAAAAATGAAACTTGTGTGAGCACGACTGAGCAGTGTGCATTTTGAAATGGTTACTTTTCTTCGCCTGGCTAAGTGATAACTGCCAGTTAGGTGGCGTTACCCTGTGAACTCTACTGGAATTCATCGCTAGTTTTCCAGATGTAATGCAATCCACTGACGCGGTCTGATTGCTTTTACTATAGTGACAGTCATTTGCTTCATCCATTAATTCATTCACAATATGTGTACAGCATACATATTAAAAATCTTGTTGCTAAAGGACGTTAAGGTATTCCGACTTATTTAATAGTAGTTTATTATGTTGTCAAAGACTTTTTGATGCTTTGAGGGAAACTGATGAAGCAAGTGTTAACTATTGAACAAAATTTGGTTAAAAATACATCATCTAAATCAGCCAAAAATGTTGTTATCGTTTATCGATGTAAGTGATATAGAGCAATGAATTACGTATTTGCGTTTTATTCATCGAATGACCCAAATATTGGTATTGGTATTGGCAATAATAAATAAATATTGGTATTGGTATTGCAATACTGGTTTTAAAATTGTATTGGTATTGGTATTGCAATACTGGTTTTAAAATTGTATTGGTATTGGTACTGCCAATATTTTTTTTTAGTATTGTTAACAACCCTGGATTTCAAATAGCAAAGAAATGCGGTGCATTCTTGAAAAACATTAAAAATGAAGATGGGGAGGGCCTACGACTTTGAAAGTGCCTAGGGCCTACGATGACTTTAAAACAGCCCTGAACTGTTGGGCTCAGAGCTTCAGAAAGAGAAGATGCCGATGCTCATAAATTTCCTTCATTGTTTGAGGCACAAACTCCCAAATTTGATGACATTATGCCAAGATCAACAGGAGTTTTAAAATTACAACCATATGATCTTTATCGTCCATCTTTGCAGACCAGCTTACATGATCAAATTTGCAAAGTGTGTCACTTATACTTTGCCTCACATACAATGTTGAAGAAACATAAGGACAGCACAGTGCTCGGGCGCAGGAGAATGTGCCAACCCAAAATTTTCCAGAATCAACTCAGATAAAACGCCTCCGTCCTTTGAGAATCGCTGCTAAAAGGCAAAGAGAACTCATGGCAATTATTGATAGAACGGAAAATGGAAAATGAACATTCAGAGGATGTTGAGTGGCTAGATGAGAATGAAGTTGATCTGTCTGCAATTATTCTTCCAGGAAACGATGATTGGGAAAGATTTATGTCAGTCGTAACTATGGATGAACACTCACTTCACCATGGATGGTTAAACATAATTCACAGGCCCACTATAAACATATTCAATATAGCACAAGCAGGGTTGTTAATATTGCAATATTGTATTGGTATTGATAGTATTGCCAATACTTTTTAAAGTATTGGTACGAAATTGCAATACTTCTTGAAATTTGATATTGGTATTGGTATTGCCAATAATTATTTTTGATATTGTTATTGATTTTTAACCAATACTAAAAGAAATATTCAATAAGTTATCTACAACATTGGTTGTGAATAAAGCTGAATATAATAAACTAGTCATCCTGCGACATAAAATACACCGCCTTATCAATCAATATAATTACTGTAATTTTATTTTTAAATAAGCAATCAAACAAAATAACAGGCTGACATCTTTGGAGAAAATACCAAATCACGCAAGGCCGACTGTATCCAGCCTGTCGACAAACCGTAACAATGCAGTTGAAAGAACGTTTCAAGTTGAAGAAAAGAGAACTCAAAGATACACTATGTACGGTGAATCGTGTTTGCACTACAGCAGACTGCTGAACTTCTCGGAGGCGCAGCTTTTTGGGAATAACCGTGCATTTGGTTAGATAATTGTAAATGAACGTTATTGTGTGAGCTGGTTAATAATGAAAACTCAATTCATGTCCATGGTTCATACGATTTATTGACGACACAATAATATAAATAAACAGAATAAATCCAATGAATAATACTTGTTAATAACAAACTTAACTGATCAACTAAAACTTCTGATATATACTCGAATACTCTCTCAATACTCAACTGAACTTCTGACTCGATTGACTTAACTCTCTTTTTAATCCCCTTTCTCAACTGAACATCGTCTTTATATAATTTCCTTCCATCCATCTCGAACATTCCACATCGCTCTGTCTCTCACTCATTTAGTCAATACAATTTACAAATAAACAACTTATTTATTTTCTATAAATATCTAGAATAATAAACAACATATTTATTTTCTATAAACATCTCGAATCATGACCCCGTGACCACATGTTGACCTAGTTGACCAAGCTCCAAAGATACACACACACCTGTGTGCGTAGTACTAATAACTATACCATGACAATAATCATACCCTGTCACGAAAGGCTGCCTGTCTTGATGTTCGTCAACTAAAGGGCAAACATACTTACTATGTAATAGCAAAGACACTGGAGGAGATCTTTGAAGAGTATGAGTTGCAAAATAAGATATGTTTCACTGTCTCTGACAGTGGGTCAAACTTCATAAAAGCATTCCGTCTCTTTTCAGTTGATGAGTCTGAAGATAGCAGCGTGGAAATGGATCAGAATGGTGAGGACAATTCTGACGATTCAGATATTCAGTATTAAGAGATTGATGAGACCTTGACTCCAACAAAGCAGTGCAGATGATGATCAGATCCTGTATCACCTTCCGGCACAATGCAAGTGTGTCTGTCATTTGCTCAGCCTTGTAGCAACAAGTAGCTGTGCCAAAATTGCTGATCCACTTTATAAGAGAACATCAGTTCAGACATTTTCAAAGTTGACAGCCCTCTGGAATAAACAAAACCGATCAGTTGTAGCTTCTGAAAAGATCAAGGAATCACTTGGTATGCTTTTGGTAACACCTGGTGAAACCCGGTGGAATTCAATGTATGATGCTGTCATCAGAGTTTACAACATTCTCTGTGTAAGTGACATGGAAGCTTTGACAAACTTTGTGATGAACTTGATATCAAAAGACTACAGCCTGTACAGAAAACATTTGTTAAAGAGTATGTTGCTGTTATGAAGCCTGTTTGCTGTGGACTAGATATTTTGCAGGGTGAAACTATAAAAGACATTGAACTTGGTTTCCTTCTACCAACACTTGTCGTGATGAAGGCTCAGTTAAAAGTGTTTCTTGATCAAGTAAAGAATGATCGGCTCTTAGTTTTTTCTCCATTAGCGTCATGTCTTTTGAATGCCATCGATAGAAAATTTGCAAACATGTTTGACAGCATTGATGCTCAGCTGGCATCCGTTGTACATCCCAAATTCAAGTTGGACTGGATGGATGATGATTTGCAGCATTTGCATCTTATTGAAGTACTGAAGAGACGCGTTTCACAATCACTATTGGTTGCTACGACTGATGATCAAAAAGCAACGTCGACTGCTGCTGCTGATGGTACAGATAATCAGCCAGACTTCTTCGCTGGATTGTCAGCCAGACGACATCGTGTGAATGATTCACCTGATGTGAATCAAGAAATTAATAATTACTTGGCAGGCACTTCAGACAGTATAGCATCATTGGATGCCTATCCACATATCCGTAAAATATACATAGACCTGAATACAGGACTTCCTTCAAGCGCTGCTGTTGAAAATATTGTTTTCATTAGGAGGATGAGTATTTTCCCCTCTTCGTTCACGACTGAGCAGTGCGAATTTTGAAATGGTTACTTTTCTTCGCCTGGCTAAGTGGCAACTGCCAGTTAGGTGGCGTTACTCTCTGAACTCTACTGCAATTCATCGTTCATCGTTAGTTTTCCAGATGTAATGCTATCCTCTGACACGGTCTGACTGCTTTTACTATAGTGTGATGTTTAACTGTTTATGTATCATTTGCTTTTCTATGACAGTCATTTGCTTCATTCATCCATTCATTCATCCATCCATCCATTCATTCATTCAAAATATGTGTACAGCATACATATTAAAAATCTTGTTGCTTAATGACGTTAAGGTATGCCGACTTATTTAATAGTAGTTTATTAAGTTGTCAAAGACTTTTGGATGCTTTGAGGGAAACTGATGAAGAAAGTGTTAACTATTGAACAAAATTTGGTTAAAAATTCATCATTTAAATCAGCCAAAAATGTTGTTATCGTTTATCGATGTAAGTGATATAGAGCTTTGCATTTTATTCGTCGAATGACCCAAATATTCCTATTGGTAAGGCAATAATAAATAAATATTGGTATTGGTATTGTATACTGTATTTGTATTGGTATTGCCAATAGATTTTACAGGCAGTATTGGTATGGGTATTGCCGATATTTTTTTTAGTATTGTTAACAACCCTGAGCACAAGAGCTGCTCACATAATGTGTCAATCAAGTCCTTTTTTTAGTTGCATTGTTTTGTTTCCATATTTATTATTTAATCACTGGTTGAGGTCAAGTTTCGCTAATCTACTTCTTATCCTGTGTCAATAGAATGCATAATCGGAAGATTATCTCAAAGTTGACCTCACCCATTGTAAATGAAAAGGTAGCAGATAAATGATGTTTATTATATGATTGTCAAGTCTAATTTTTTTTTCAAATTCAATTGATTTACTGTTTCAAAGAATAACTATAACAACTGTTGACAATTAGTTATTCTACTATTAAAGTCATTTAATAGTCTGATAGTTCTTTAAATATTTATATTTTAAGGCAGTTTAATAGTGAAGTGCGTTTTAAGTTTTCAATCAAATTTTAATAAGTTGTTAATTAATTTTTTTTTCGAAAGTGTGACGTACTTTAGGGGGTAGGGGGTCCCGAGATTTGTGAGACTTAATGACAGGGGGGAGGGGGGGGTCAAAAATAGCGTGACGTACTTTATGGACGGCCCCAGGAGCATTATGTACTGAATTTATTCATTTTTCAATATACTAGTATTACGAAATCGGCAATAAAGTTAATGAATTTTAAATTTAGTAATTAAAATGTTAAATTCATAATATTTTGTATAGTGTGTTGCCCTCTTTCCCTTTGATGCATACGCAAGTGCTGACTTAATTTATCAGAGCCTTCATTTATGAATAAAACCAATGAATATATTAAAAAAACAATTAAATATTGTATCAAGCTAAATGGTTATTGCCCTCCGTTTTTAAGCTTTCGGGTGAGTCATACACGGTCATATATGCTAAGGCCATCACCAATGAACCACATGGGAGGTGACTCTATCCTTTTTTTCTTTTAGAAGCTTTGAGTTATCTTATACATTGTTTGATAACATTGAGCATTGTCATTGATGACAAACTTACATTTCCTGACAAACTGGAATTTACTTACAAAGCACTGTTTTGTGAAACCCAGTTTAAGCTAAAGGATACCTGAAGGTTTGTTTCTGTAACAAATTTCCCTTGAGGGGTCTGTATTAATTGGTCAAAGCAACTTTCGGTAATTTCCAGATTCCTCAGGATAATCCGAAGACACTTGCTACGGGTACGTAATTACGTGCTCCGTATTTGTTTTGGCCCGGGGCACGTAAATAGATGTGCGCATGCGCGACTTTCGGGACTCCGTATTTTTAGTGATATGATGTTAAAAAAAAAAGAAATTTCGCAATTTTCTAAACAAATTAAGTTCTCAGCTTTTATAATATTTTTTTAAAAAGAAATACGGCTTTGAATTATTTTAAATTACGAAATAAGAATATAGGCCTAAACTAGGTCAGCAGAAAGTGAAAACACATTTTTTTTTTCAAAAGTACATAATGAGAGACATTCTTTTAATTTTTTAGCGATATGATGCTATCCCTAACCCTAACCCCCTATCCCTAACCCCCATCCCTAACCCTAACCCCCTATCCCTAACTCCCTAACCCTATCCCTAACCCCCTATCCCTTTTTTTTTTCATAATGTAATAAAACAAAAAAATATGCTCTAAATTAGTATCTATTATTCTGAAAAAAAAAAAATTCTAATGGGATTTGAACCCACACATAGTCGGCCAAAATCAGGTCCTGGCCAAGCGTGCAACTGACTGTGCTAGCGAGCCACACAGACATTTTCCAATTTCTAATAGGTTATGTTTTCAATTCCCGAAAGTCGCGCATGCGCACATCTATTTACGTGCCCCGGGCCAAAACAAATACGGAGCACGTAATTACGTATCCGTAGCAAGTGCGTAATCCGAATATGATATATCAATCATAAAACACCATTACATTTAAATTAAAAAGCAATAAAACACACCAAATTTAAAAAAGCCATAAAACTTCATTAGAAAAATAAATCTTCAGGAAGCACTATCAAATTTAAAGCTATAAAACACCATCATTAACCTTAAAACTAGTCTTCATCAAAAATGTCATCAGACATCATTGACATGTCAGCAATTTTTCTAAATTTCCCTTAAAAAAAAACATGAAATTAGAATGAAAACCAATTTTCAAGACTTATTGTAAAAGCCATGGAATGGAAATAAAATCTGCTTTTTTATAAACAAAAAAAAAACAACATAAAACACTTAGAAAAACATGAAATCCATTTTTTTTTAAGTGACCCAAGACAAAAAAAAATAAATAAATAACATAACAAAGAAACAATGAAAAAACATGATTTTATTCTTTCTATTGTAAAAAAAAACAAAACAAAAATTATTCTTTTAAAGTTAACTTTGGTTTGATTTTTATCCATATTATGGCATATTCAAAAGAAAAATACAGTGGTTCCTTGAGATATGAATTTAATTCATTCCAGAACGTTGCTTATACATCGATTCGCTCATATCCCAAAGAAATAAATTTTTCTATTGAAATTAATTGGAATGGCATTAATCTGTTCCAGCCCTCCGAATTCCACCCATGTTGTTTTTGTTGCATGTTTTTGAATAAGAAAAATATATTTATAAATGACAAATATTGTATAAAAACATAATAAAAGAGAATGTAAAGAAATAAACTGGTTTTACTAAGTGTATTTACTTAGAAATTAGCTGACTTGATTTTATGGAAGATTCTGGTGGAGTGGATAGGCAGAGAAGCTAAGAAATTATTAGCATTAGCTGGTGCTATACCCTTTATCGACTACTTTGTTTAAGCACAGTACATATCTTTGAAGTACTACACCTGTATTGCCTTGCCAAATCAGTCAATCGCAAACCTTGCTCATGTTTTAATATGATTTTACGCTTTAATTTAGTAGACATCATCTTCTTCTGAGCACTGACCTTTCCATTCACTTAGTTTGGACCCATGGTTATAAAAAGAAATGTGAAAAGTACTGTAAATAAACAAAAAAAGTACAAAACGCGACCACAACTTATCAAAGATAAATCTACAGCGAGACAAACAAGCACAACGACTGAGTAGCTGAAAATGTGATACACACTAGGCACAGTAAACTGGGTCATGTGCTTGCATCTCAAATCTTTCTTGTATTCAAAGCTAAACATCGCTCGCTAAACGGCTCGTATCTCAAATATCTCATATGTTAGGGCACTCATATGTCGAAGTACCACTGTAATCTAAATGAAAAAACAAACAAATGATGTCATTAGACACTAAACCAGTTGTTGAGCAGGGAAATCTCAAAGTTAACAAATGAGTTATGAAAAAAAAAATTGTTTCTGGCTGTAACAATAGCTTTAGATAGGTTTATACAATTTTAGAACCACTGTCCAAACTCATGGGTCCATGATACAGTCATATGTTTTGATAACTAGAGTTCCAGCGGTTGATCTTTTTTTAGGGCAAAAATTGGTTGTCATCACAGGTTATGACCCCACAGAGGTAGGTGACGATAGATGTAATTAGGCAGACAAAGAAATACTAGCCCAGAGTGAGTTTTTAGGCGCACCAATCCCTAGGCTTGAATAAGATTCATTAATATGTAGATGAGTTAGACAGGATGTTGGGAGGCCAATCAAAAGTTCTGGGCTTTTGGGGCACGTGATAATTCACCAACACATAAATAACAGAGGTAACAGACCTACGAGAGACATCGACAGACCAACAGTTCGACAGACTGATGATAGAGACATCAGGACACCAGTTGTAGAGATAGTTGGAGAAGTTAGTGGAGAAATAATAGAGGCACAAGCTATCAAGTTATTGAGTTTTACAGTACACAGTCAAAGTCTATTTTATTGAAGTATCTCTGAATAATCCTTTCGGGGACCCAGGATACTAAGTGTCAAAGTATGTCTGTATAATCCTTTCGGGGACGCAGGATACTATGTGTCAAAGTGTTGCCAGATAATCCTTTCGGGGACCTGGAATACTATGTGTTATATTGTGTACGAAGCATTTTTGTGAATACTGCTGCAACAAGTTCAGATTACATATGTTTTCTTATTATCTAATAAATATAATTGAATCGTGGAACTTTGCCTCATTGATTGGTGTGTTGTTTGAGAGTGCAACGAGACTGAACGCTACTTAAGATTATAAACCAGTTATGATATCGGCAGCTACATAAAACCAGTATAGTTATCTGAAGCAGCAGTGAGGAACACACAGTGTTACCTTGGAGAAGCATTACATCAACAAGTACATAACATTATATACAAAAATATAGTGTTACACTGGCAAAATGCTGCATGTCTGGTAAATATAAAACACAAGAATAGTTCTTAGAATATTCTCTAACAGATATTAAAAAAAAATTTTTAGCAAAAAAATTTCATTGCCTCCAATTTTCAAAAATTTCATACAAATAGACACAGCAAATCAAGAGCAAAAAATTTATGCTGCAGGTAATCACAAACCCTGGGCTATCTAGGAAAAATCTGTTTACATACCTTTCTATCATTCTTACAAGCCAATCAATATATTCCTAAGAATCGATTTTTAGGGCTGGTATTCATGATTTACAGTGGTACCTGAGGCAATGAAAAAATTAATTCCAGAACTCGGTTAGTTCATAGAAAATTTTTCTCTTTCTTTGCTATTCTGAATCATTAGTTTGCTGTCACTGTTTCCTGGCAGCTGACTAGAAATAGTTCTGCATCAAAAAAATAAATAGGTAAATTTTGTGCTTTCTTTGCAGGAAAATCTTTCTGAAGTGGACCATTGCATTATCAATCATCAGGTTTAAATGTTTACTGCCTGTTAGCAACAAATTTGTTTGGATAGTAGTTCAAAATGAAGTACTGCGTGACCTTAATTTGTACTGTACGCAATCATTTGTCTCCAATATTAAATCTTGCTCTCTCATCTTTGTTCATAACCTAAGGCATTGTTCATTACCCAAGGCAAAAATATTGAAGTAGTTGTTTGTAGCCCTGTCGTTTGTGGAAAGAGCAGTAGTCAATAGTTGTTTTTTGCCAATTAGGTAAATTTCCCTCTCTGCTATTGGAGCAGATGAAAAGTAGAATTCATCTGTTTCTGTAACCACAATGTCCAGCTGCCTTTACTTCCCCAACTTATGTCAGGTACCCATTTTAAGCTGGATGAGCTTATTGAGGAACTTAAACCAACTTTAACCAGAACCTGGAAAATTTCCCTTGGTTCTCACAGAGGATCATACCTGGGACTATTAGGTCAACAGTCGAGCGCTTGACAAGATTTCACCTCATATTACCCACTGAAAGATTTCATTTTAAAAAAAAGTTTTACATGCTTTTTAATATATAAACTGGTTGCATTTTCTACCTTAAATTTTCCCTTATCCCAAACAAAAATGAAATAATATCATATATTTTTTTAATGAAAATTTTTCATTTTTGTTAAATATTGTATTAAGCTCTTCCTTCAGAACTCCATAGGGACAAATGTTTTTAATATGACTTGCGATCTCAGACATTGTCTGATAATGATCTTTAGATGTGAATTATATGTGATAAATCAATTAAAATATTAAACAATTATTGTTTAAAAATTTGCAAGAATATCTTTTCCTCTTAAAATATAATATTTTAGTCCCAATATTAATCAATATAATCTATAAAGTCTCAATTTAGTGGTGAAATCAATTACATAAGCATTTTCTCATTGAATTGTGATACATTAACATTGTTCATTCTTTCTTTCCTGATGACCTTGATTAAATTTAAGGGAAGCCCTTGGTGTATTAAAATGGCATTGTCTAAATTGAAAAAGCAATAAATTAGAGGATTGTGTAGAGATGTACCATTATCAAAAAAGGTAAGGAAATTTTCCACTTTTTAAATGATGCCAAATTTAAAACTAGAACTTTAACCAGTCTGCAAAAAAAAAAGCTTTGGAATTACACAAAACAATTTTATGTTGATGCCTTTCAGAATTTATATAGCTATAACTGTGGGGAGTATATGAACTGCTCCTGAACAACACTTAGCCATCATGGCATTCTAAATTGCTATTTGAACTCTCACCTAGATTTATAATGAACTGGGCAAGCAAAGAAAAAATTAACCATTAGTTTATCTTAATGCTCTATTGCCTCTTCTGTTTGTTTGTTAGAAATTACTTTCTATATTCATCTTTAATTAACCTGTTAAAGACTTAATATCTTATTGATTTTTTTTTTACATTAGGGAATGGATTATCTAATCTCAATGCCATCTATATTTTTTTTTTCTTGCAATCAATTATCACCAACTTCTTTAAGCCAAAGCAATTTGAAATTTTGAACACTTGTCTCTTCTCGATGTCAATACACTATTTTTAAAATATGTGAGTCGATTAATTACTTTATTAATAATATTTATATCAAGAGGGAAAGAGATTATGGCATCACAAGTTTAGCATGTTTTCATTAAATGGAGAAATTCTGCAATTATTATTTTCTGTTGAATGGTGTGCTATTTTTAATATTTTATATAAATTTTACGAACAAAAGCAAAGGAAATTATTTTAACTATATAAAGTAAAAGAAAATATAAACCTGCAGATTTTTAAAAAATTTTCTGTATACTGTACACCAGTGCTTCTCAAAGTGGTGGGCCGCTGCCCCCTAGGGGGCTGTGGACTGTCCGGAGGGGGGCCGTGGAATTTTGAAAAATGTGACACATAAAATATAATTAACCTAATGTATTGTATGTAAATAGTATTAATATATGTTTAAAATAAAATCTAGTTTATTTTATATGTTGCATCCTTTCACTCTTTCATTGTTAACATTAGAAAAAGCATGTATTGACTAGTAAATGTTGCATATAGAAGTTTAAAATTATAAATTTAAGCAATCTAAACCAAAAAAAAATAGGGTGGCCGCGACATATTGATTGGCGTTCCAAGAGGGCCGTGACTTCAAAAAGTTTGAGAAGCACTGCTGTACACCACTTATTAGTTTATATTAACTATACAAACAAATAAAAATAAACACTTTGGCGCTAAAAAAAAACACTTTTTAAAAATAGAATTTTATTAATATATTCTAAAAAGAACAAATATATTATACCATTACTCTTAATGCTCTACCTATAAATGCTCATGACCATAATCATATAAAATTTTAAAAATGTTCATATTTCAAAACAATTTAAAAAAAAAAAATTTGACATAACCTTAATTAATTATCTTTAACTTATTTAATAAGTTATTTTAACTTATTTTTCAGACAACACAAGAAATGGATAAAGGAGAAACATTAGAGGATGATTTTTTTAACATTGTCTGTGGAGATCTTGGTCTTGGAGAGACGTCCAGCAATTCACCATGTATATTAAGTAACAGACTTTGCCACAGTGACCTAAACATTTCTGTACAAAATTCTGGTCATGTCTGCAAGACACACAGTCATTGTATTTTATCAGAAAACAAATCAATTCCTGAACCAAGAACAGTATGTACCTACAAAAGACTTGCGCCTCATCCAGTAAAAATAAATGAGGGGGGCACTGATCTTGAGCATTTTCCAGTGTATGCAGATGTACCTTATGGTACATCAATAAAGCAACAAAAAGAACTGTTTGAAAAACAAATCGATAATCTGCAAAAGCAGTTTTCTACAAATCAAGTACACAAGGCTCATGGAACAGCAGAGAACATTACAGGTATTCTAAATTTCTAACTGTTAATTTGAGTTTTTTTTTTATTTTAGTTGTGTTTTTTATTATCCAAAGAATAGTATTGTTTTTACCATTAAAAATGTTTGTAATAAAATCAATTGTTGCAGATTTTCCTAAAAATTGTGGTTTCAAAGCATCTAAAAAAAACATTGAACACAAGTTGTTAATTGCTTTGCAGGTTAGTAATGTCTTCATTTATGAATAGTTAATTGTCTGAAATAAATACTTATAATGTTTGTAATTAATCATATCTTAATCACAGACTTTTTAAAACGTGTTATAACATTTAATGATAACACTGGTAAACAGTGAATTCATTGCCAGTGATATTTGAATCATTTTATACAAAGTCAACTATGCTGATTTAGAATATGTAAGTGCTTTTGCTAGATTGGCTTTATTTTACGAGATAATTAAAATTAATTAAATAATGTTTGGAATTTGTCAAGAATTGCATGAAGTATAATAGTATACTAACAAATAGTAGTGAAACTGTTAATAGTCATGCAGAAATTTGTTCAAAAATATGTGTAATAGTGTTATAGAAGAAAATATTTCATTTGAAAAACTGATTATGTCTAGTTAATTAATTAATTAATATGTTAATTTCTATGGTAATGTATTAGCAAATCGCTGTTTGCTCGACTTCCTTTTGTATGTTTCATTGGGGCCGTTGCGCTGGAGGCTCCAACAGTAGTCAGCCATCATATGTATGTCCCATCTTCCTTGATATCTCTCCTCCATCACCCTCATTTCCTGATGGAACCTCTCGCCTTGTTCCTCACTGAAGTCCCCAAGGTTACCTGGAAATTTGTCTAAATGAATGTGCAGGAAATGTATCTTGATGCTCATATTTGTTCCACTGTTTCTGAAGTTAGCTAGCATATCTTGCACAAGTTCTTCGTAATTCTCTGCTATGTTATTACCTAAGAAGTTCCTGACAACTGAAACAAAACTGTTCCATGAAGAAGCTTCAAGGTGATCCATGAAATTAGTAAAATGTCGATCATTGATGAGTTTCCGAATCTGAGGACCATCAAAAATGCCAACTTTCAGCTTCTCCATGCTCAATCCAGGGAATGATCTGCAAATATACTTGAAGCAATTGCTAGATTTGTCCAAAGCCTTAACAAACTGTTTCATTAAACCTAATTTGATATGAAGCGGTGGGAGAATGATCTTATTTTTGTCAACCAGTGGCTTGTTGATGATATTTTCTTTACCTACAGTCATGGTTTCCCTTGCAGGCCATGTTACTCTTGTCCAATGATCTTGCCTTGCCCTGCTATCCCAAATGCACATGAAGAAGTTTACCATCAACACAAATTGACCACTGATGCTCATAATAACAGACTTTCTGCAATACTGTTTTGATATTCTCATACTCTTCTTTAAGTGTTGTTGGGTGAGCAATGGGAAGAGATGCATATCGGTTACCATTGTGTAACAGAACACATTTCAAGCTTCTAATGGAACTGTCTATAAAAAGATGCCAGTCTTCAGAATGGTTGTCTTGTAGTCCCATTTGGAGTAGAAGTCCAGGGATGTCATTACAGTAAACAAGATCTTCCTCTTGGCTGAAATATGGAAGAAGAAACTCTTCTCTTTTCCGATAAAATGTTGTTTTAACTTCTGGTTTGAGAAAATTTCTTTCATTGAGCCTGGACGCTAAAAGCTCAGATGCTTGCTTGGACAGATTTAGGTCTCGTATTAGTCATTGAGTTCTTCTTGGCTGAATGGTTGAGGTGTTGAAGAACTTCCTTCATAATCGCTTCCACTGTTTTCACCTGCCAAAAACTCCAGATCTTGCCCCTCGTCGGGGTCTGATGGTGAAAGCTCTAATAATCCAGTAAACACTGGTATAGGAACTTCACTGCTATGTGGAATTGGTCTCTTTGCAGATTCAAGATCAAGATAATCCCAATTAGATTTCTTGTGGCGATTGAAGCCTTTAACATTCACATTACAAAAATAACAATCACCAAAATGGTCTTTCAGCTCTCGCCATACCATTGGTACACTGAAACTTAGACTTTTCTTCTCACAATTTGTCCACTGCCGTAGGCTCTCCACACAGTTTTTGCAGACCTTATGGGGAGCCCAAGACATGTCTTGGTCTCCCAGCTTCACACCGAAATAAGCCAAATATGCCTGCTGCACAAAGTCGGTTATATTTCTTCTTTGCTTTTCAATCAGGTATTCTCCACAGATGTATCAGAATACATTCGGATTATTTGTGCAGCATCTTCGTGATGAACTCATGATGTCTTTAGAAAGCAGAGAAAAAATAAACCAAGTTATAACTTGGTATAGTTAAATTAAACAACTGACACCAAACGTAGTGCATTTGTTTTACACAAAGGGTACAATCATATTTTCAAGGGTGTCCAATATCTCAGAAACTAGAGCCAATTCAGCAAAAGCAGTGGCAGTTTTGAAATCAGCACCCATGAATTGCTACAAATTCATTCAAACATTCTTGGCAATTCGAAAAAAAATATTTTTTGTTGAGCTGTGTAATCAGATGAATATGTGTAAGAAGATTCATTTCACTTAGGAATTGTATTTCATTGAGTCAATAATCGCTTGATATATTTTCATGGCCTGTGAACATTTCACTCCCTAAGTTCAAACTTAGTTAATTTTTAACCAGATATAACCAATAAAATTAGCTCGAAAATATTAGGGAAATAGGAATTGAACTTCATTGTATTAAAATTAGTATTACATTTACATTTTAATAGAACAACAGTATTATTTAGCAGCTTAAATTTAGCATAGTGCTCTGAAGTGGTAGTCAGAATGATTTTGGTTAATCATAATATTTAATGGTTGGCTACATTAGTTTTTTTGTTTTGCCACCTTGCACTATACTTAATAAAAATGCACATCTAGTTCTGATGGATCTTCTTGCCTCAATAATTTGGTATATTTCATAATTGGGAGAAAAAGGTTTATTACAGGATATCACAGACATTTTTTGTATATATTAAAGAAAAAATCTATTTTGAGATTAGCATATTCCCTTTTAGTATGCTAATGAGATATGTTTCATTTTTTAAGAAGTTTTGATGAAATAAAATGAAGTTAAATAGCTGTGTGTGCATTTTCTTGTTTTAAAAAAAATGCTGGCTAAATTTAGCTCAGTTATTTACTGGGCCCTATATTTCTCACTACTACAGCTATTATTGATTGACCAGCATTGTACTTTTTTGTCCACAACAAACTGCAGCTGTTGTTTCATGTATTCAAGAACTTAAACCCTTCCCTCACCCTTTACTCAAAACATTGGCTTATCTATTCTACAGTCAATAGTAGATTAATTGCTGTGCTCC
Source organism: Bulinus truncatus (assembly GCA_021962125.1). Classification (NCBI taxonomy): domain Eukaryota; kingdom Metazoa; phylum Mollusca; class Gastropoda; family Planorbidae; genus Bulinus; species Bulinus truncatus. The sequence continues at coordinate 1,013,704 of JAGDYQ010000039.1, forward strand.
TTGTTAACAAATATGTAAATGTTGTCTTTTACATGATGTCTGGTAATTCTTGTTTTTTTTTTCTTTATTGTAAATTATTTATTAGAATTAGCTTTATCGATTGATACTGAACGGAAGTAAAAAAAAATGTATTTTTTTTTTACTTCTCATAACTCACAAGAAAAAGATATAAAAAAATGTTTAATGCATTGCATCTTTTAATGTTTAAAAAAAAAATAGATACCCAATACTTACTGTTGGCCTTTCCTCCCAGGCAATTATTAGCGTAAAATGATTTTTTTAGTTCATAAACGTTTATTTTACAATATGTTGCAAATAATAATGTAAAAATTGCTCAGTATGGCTGTTTATCTTTGTTTACATAATTGTTATTTACAAAAGATCATAAGTGATGTATTGTAATTAATTATATCACTCATGATGGTTGTGTTTCTATAATTGTACTATTTACACCATACAGTATTTATTTTATTACTTCTTTTATCCTACATTACAATATGTAAACAACAAAAATATTTTTAAAATATCTTTATATATATATATATATATATATATATATATATATATATATATATATATATATATATATATATATATATAATACATATACTATGGTCATTAGGTTATTTAAGAGCCAATATTACTCAATGAGATAGTGTTAAAAAATTAACTGTACATTTAATCTACTAGAATAGTCATCTGATGATTTATTTCAGTTACATCAAATATCTGGAAGAATTTTACTTTGACTTAATAGCTATTAAAATTCATTGTCATATTATTTTAAGTTGGATCTTTATTGAGTGGTCAGTAAATTCAGTAGTTTTAGAATCCAGCATTTACATGCAAAACTTTTTCAAGTACCAGTAATTCGGATTATTGAACAGTAAATTAGTGTCAACAAGGCAGTTTAACAAAGTTTGGATTAAGCAGAATAGCTGTGTGACACAGATGCACTTGTTACACACAAAATTTAAACAATTATCTATGCATTCCAATTTTGAAAGCTGTTGCACTCTCATCTGGATGCAGCTGTCATTGTAAGGCTTGCAAAATGATAACAGGTTGTACAGTCTGCTTCTTTCTGTAAAGAAATATATTTTATGCTTGATCATTCTTCTGTCATTCTGAATTGTCCTATGAATTGGATGGCATATATTTGACTTCAGTGTTAAAAAAAACTTTTTTTTTCATGAATCTTTTTAATTGCATTTTATTTCATTGGTGTTGTTAAATTTTTGTTTAGGAATGTGACTGATACCTATAATTGACAAAAATATTATCCTGAACTGAAAGCTATCAGTTGGAGGAGAATATCAGTTGACAAAAGCTACCATGTGGCAGCCCTAATGCTTCGAAAAAAAATTTATAATCAAATATAATTTTAAAATATGGTTATTTTTTTAACTTTTATTTTAGGAAATGGATGAATTAAAAATTGAATTGGATGCATGTCGCAGACGGTTAGAAGCTAAGTACAAAGCTGTAGCAATATTAAAAGAACAGGTAAAAGTTAAATAGAATTCTTTACCAAGACAAAAAATTGTTTTTAAATTGCCTTGATCTTAATTTTTTGGTACACTCAAATATTTTTTTATTCCTTGAAATCTCTACCCCAATTATGTAGAGTTTTAAAAAAATTACAAAAAAAAAACATGAATTAAATAGTAACTATTAGATAAAAAGTTTGTACATTTGTTGGTTGGTTTTTCTTTTGTAAATTTTACTTTTAGAGACAAAAAAGAACTAACAAGAAAAGATGTTTGTTAGAAATATTTTTTGTACTTATATTATTATATCTATGCAATGAAATATATTATCCTTGTATTATAAAACTAGAACGTAACTTGACAACAGCTTATCAAATTTAACAAATAATTCATTTCTGACTCCACAAGTGAACATTTTTTATCTTAGGCTTGTTGAAATACACTTATCTTTCAGGTTTATTTACTTAAAATTTCTTCAATGTCATTCTTTATTTTCTTATCATTTTTTCCCCCATTTCCCAAGGCAGAACATGCTGACACAGAATTAAAGAATACTGAAAAAAAAGCCTGTGAAACTAGCAGAAAACTTGAACAGGTCAGATTTTTTTTTTTTATTGTTTGCTTTGAGACCAATTCTTTACTCTGAGAACATTAATATCAATAATTTATTAGTTTTCAGAAAACAGCCCTTTTGAGATTAGATAAGAAGCTTTATTTTTCTATTGTGTATGTGACTTGCTTTGTACTGCTGTCAGCCTGACCTTTTTTTATTATTTGCATATTATCTAATAAATGACATCAGAAAATGGATATGTTAGGCATGAGTGTAGTAACATCATGTGTTAGTTTATCTAAGAATTCAACAAAATAGAATTCAAAGCACCCTGCATTGTGTGCATGTGTGTGATTCAAAAACCAAATTTTCATGTTTCCTGTTACTGAAAAATACTTCTGTTTATAACTAAATGTTTTTTCTGACATTCAGTTACCACAATTTTTATTGACACTAAACACTGCAATGAACTTAAAGAAATCAGTTAACTAGTTTTCATTTGATTCCCTATTTTATTAAAGTTGTGTTTTTTTTATTTTAAATATATTTGTTACAGTTATAAGATGATAGTATTAATGTCCATTAAAAAAAAATCGTAATGACCACTAGAAATATAAAATGAATGAATGAAATTCAATTGTATTGAAATTTTTAAAAATCTTAATATGCCATTGTAAAGTACGTATGTTCATTTTGTAATCATTAGGTTCATATCAAATATTCAAATCAGTTTTGATATTTAATTTGGTTGTTTGAAAACTATCCTTTCTGAGTATATTTTAATATAGTAGACTTCAGAAATATGAATACAGAACAAGATATACACACAAACTCACTGACACATTTATTGTCAGAAGATACAAACTAACTGACACATAGACTAATCTATTGTCAGAAGATGTATAGTCTAATTATAATTGTACATCATCTTATGCACTGATGACTTCCACATTTCATCAATAAGATAAATAACTCATCTGGGTACTACTATGTATAAAAATGATGTCACATTATAAATTCCACATGTGTAGAGTATACAGTCCATGTATAGGCATATGAATACTTATACTGATACCACCTTCAGGTGATAAAGTGATCAAATACTTAAGTCATGTGATTAGGTGATCTTGTACTGTTTGGTGTCATGCTGTGCACTGATGTCATTTTATGATGTTGTAATATTATGTCAATAAATGGTTTATGTCATAATAAACAAGATGATGTAATGATGTTAGAATACCACAATTTGGTCAGGTGACAATACACATTTCACCAATACTCTAACATGTCATCATTCGGAAACCACAATGTATACTACAGTGGGTATTCGGTTAACGAACTTAATCCGTTCCACAATTATGTTCGCTATCCGAATCGTTCGTTAACCGATCATCGATTTACCATATATGTTAATGGAAATTCGATTAATTCGTTCTACAGATCCTACAAATTTAATTTTTAAAACATGTCATGTACAAGTATAATTTTTCAGTAAGTTTATTTATTACAAATTTAATACATACATATAATCTTGCTTATTAATCAGTCCTTTTCCTTTCTTTGGGCGTTAAAGAACATGTCCAATGTCGATTGTTTTTCTCTCTTCTTCAGATGGATAGCTACGTCGTTGTAGAGATCAGTAACCCTATTGACATCAGTTTGGTTTGGGTGCCATTTTAAGACTGTTGCTCTGACATCCTCCCACTTTTTCAAAAGATCTTTAACGGCAGATGTCGGCATTGTTCCTCTTTCGCCTTCCTCTTTTTCAGAAGGAAACACATTTCGCTGAGTTTCTTGGTTTTCTTCATTCAAGATTTCTTGGAGTTCTTCTGCCGTCAAGTCACCTTCATGTTCCATTATGAGCTCTTCAATGTCATCCTCATTCACCTCCAATTCCAGATCTTTCGCAGTTGTTACAATTTCATCCATAATTTCATGTGTGGAACCCTGATCACCTCCATCTCCTTTAACGAGGGATGGAAAAAGCTTTTGCCAGGCATAAACCAACTATCGTTGAGTGATTTCTGACTACGCCTTTTCTATAAGACGAATAGCTTCGAGAATATCAAAATTTTCTGTCCAAAACGTTTTTAAAGTCATTTTTGAGGAGAATTGGCATGCTTCAAAACATCACCGAAACAGCGCTCGAGTGTACAATTTCTTGAAACCTGCAATAACCTCTTGATCCATTGGCTGAATCAGTGTAGAAGTCGTATTCGGAGGTAAAAACTGCACTGTCAGCCAGGGAAATTCCTGCAAATTATCTTCAAGGTCCTTTGGGTGCCCTGGTGCATTGTCCAATAGCAGCAACGCTTTCAATGGCAAGTCATTGTTATCGAGGTAGTCCTTGATGCTCGGGGCACAAAATTCAAACAGCCACTCTTTGAAAAGAACCTGCGTTACCCATGCCCTCTGATTCGATCTCCACATTACTGGCAGTTTTGTCTTGATTACGGAATCTTATTTGAATGCTCTAGGATTCTCAGAGTGATAAATGAGAAGTGGTTTAATCTTCATATCACCACTAGCGTTGGCTCCCAAAAGTAACGTCAATCGATCTTTCATGGGTTTATGCCCAGGGGCACTTTTCTCATCTTTCGTGATATGGGTACGGTTCGGCATGCGCTTCCAAAATAAACCAGTTTCATCACAATTAAATATTTGTTGTGGACAATACCCTTCTTTTTCAATGAATTCTTGAAATTTGAGACGGAACCTCTCAGCTTCTTCTGTATCTGCACTAGCAGACTCACCATGCATGACCACATGTTTAATACCAGACCTCCTTCTAAACTTTGCAAACCAGCCAGTGATAGCCTTGAATTCTAATTTTTCGGATGACTAACCTGGAGTTTGTTTTTTCAATTTCTCAAAAATTTCTCTAGCCTTCTCTTGATTAATGGCCATACTAGTTACATCTCTTTTCATCTTCCATTCATTTATCCAAACTAAAAGCAAACTCTCCATTTTTTTCGTGGATGGCACTTCTTTGCTTCTCAGATGTAATTTTCGTTACTCCTTTAGCGGCTTGAGTCTTCTTAATGATATCTTTCTTAGCTAGGATTGTGCCTACTGTAGACTTGTTCAAGCCGAACTGCCTAGCAGCATCAGTCATTTTTTGTCCACTCTCTACTTTAGCTATTATCTCTTGCTTGGTTTTTATGGTGAGCACAGTTCTTGACACTTTACTCTTTTTAGGTCCCATAATATGTATTGTCAGATTTTTGTTTTTTTTTAAAAGGCGTTTAGAGAAGCACTTAGAAAAATCACAACTCACTTTAGTACACAATTGACAAAGTGTCGTCGCACACTAACAGTACGCATCGGCGGTGCTGCCTCACAGCTACATAGATGACGTTAGTAAATTCGGACTTACGTAAAAAAAAAATCTCTCGCTGAACTTGGATGTCAACAGGATGTGGGGTGTTAGTTTACTTTTAGGCCACCTTTGTTAACATCGACAAATGGCGATAGCTCAACACTAGCGGCTCCAGGCCACAACACCAAGTTTTTATTTGAAGTTTTTTGCCTTTTCGTTTGAAGTTAAACGTTGAAAGAAATGATTCAAGCGTTCCAAGAAATAAACTCGGGTTCCATGTGATTTGAACAAATGGATCCTAACACTTCCCGCTTTTTGAACGTTCAGAGAAAAGTAGAAGACAGACTGTCTGTAGTTTTTGTTCGTTATCCAAATATTGTTCATTGTCCGAACACAAAAATCTTTCCTGAAAGTATTCGTTGTCCGATTTGTTCGCTGTCCGAACAGTTCGTTAACCGAATACCCACTGTATTGTATACCAATGATGTTACATGGTAAAATACCACACCAGACATTGTGAGGATGTCTTTAGTTTGATGCAAGACACATCTCTAAAGTAGTAATGTCTCATGAGGAAGTGATCATGTACTGATTCGTGTCAAGCTGTGCATTGATAAAATTTTATGTCATAATATGTATGTCAATAAATGTATTGATGTCATACTAAACTAGAGGGTGTAATGGTTAGTGCACCACAATGTGCCCAGGGACATCATACAATTCATTGATACAATAAGATACAATAAGGTATGTCTGCACATAGAAATACCATGGATGCCAATTATGTCAAAATACCATGTTTGATATGCATACAATGGTAATGCTGATTACCTCACACCCTGAGGATGTCGTTAGTTCAAAACAAGATTTTTATTCTAAGTACTAATATCGTGATGTAGCGATCCTATATTCTTTAGTGTCATGTTGAGCACTGATATTGCATGTGATAATATGTGTGTTAATGTTTTGATGTCATATTAAATTTAAAGGTGTAGTTATGTTAGCGCACTAAAATGTGGTCAGTTGACATTGTACATTACATCCATATGATAACAGATGATGTTATACAAATGACACTAGGAATTGAAAATTTGGTGGAAAATCATTCAATTCTCATTCCAGCAAGAAGTATAGATTCTTTTGATTCTCATTCATGATGAATTGTTTTTTCACTAATTGCCATCATCTTGGAATTGATTTGTATAATTTTTAAATTAATTATTTTATTAAATAATAGACTTGTTTGACAGACATCATAGTAATTGCTATTAAATAAAAAGATTTAATTTCATAAACTAGTCAGAAACTGCTATGTAAAGTAGTCATCCTAGACTCTAGCCAAAACAGACTGTGATTTAAGGTGTCGAAATGTAAAAGAGTCTAAACAGACTAATGAAGTCTTAAAAAGAGACTAGTGTAGTATTAATTAGTATAAACAGGCTGTAATTTAAACAAGTCAAGACATACTGATGAGTAAAATATGTTGCGCCTACACTTCTTATAGATGTTACTTTGAATTTGATATTAAATTTAAATATAAATTTTTTTTTTCTATTTTTAATTCACTATTTTGCATGACTGGTATGTTTGATGCATGTTATAGGAAGTAAGTAAACTGCAGTTTGAATTGGAATGGCGTGAATCGTCCTTTCTTGATAGCCAGCAGACATGGGCAGAGAGATTTGATAGGTAAGATACATAAAAATTGTTAGTACTTTCAGATTTCTCCCCTGTATTATTTTCAGTACATTTTCATAAAATCACATGATGCCATATTTTCACACTATAAGATGCACTTTTTTCCCCATAAGTGGGGGTAAAATGGGGGTTAGTCATACAGTTGAATTTGTTTTTCTTGTTTTCCTGTTTTAAAATCTGGGTGAGTCTTATGGTCAGGCGCGTCTTAGAGCCAGTAAAATAAGGTAGCTTTAAAAAATAAAATCACTAATGTTTTTTCATCTCCTGTGTTGAAAGTTAACTCCTATCAGCTTAAAATTTGGTTAACTGGGTTGAAAAACCATATAAAATATAACTTGGTAACAGCTTGTGTTGTGAAAATTTTGAATCAATATACTACTTTATTGGTATGAGGTGAAAGAAAATAACCATACTTAGTTAACCTTTCATTCCTTCAATGTCATAGTTATCTTGTTACCACTCATTATAGTATTATAATACTGTTTTATAATGTGGACTACTTGTTATATATAGAGAGATTTATTTATTTTTTTTACTAATTTTTTTCTATAGGGGTTTTCTTGGTTGTTTATCTTTTGGCTGCAAGGATTTTTAAAAAGTGCTCATTTTTTTAGTGACTGCCACTTTTGTTTTTTTCTACATAATATTGTTTGCTTTAGTTACATTATTGACATTTTTATACAGTAGTATTATTTGCTTTAGTTACATTATTGACATTTTTATGCAGTAATATTGTTTGCTTTAGTTACATTATTGACATTTTTATCTGTATAAAGTAATTAATATTTTGATTTTTTGAATTTTTCAAGTGATTCAAACCTTGAATAAAAACTGAATTTAATCCAACTCTACTTTGATAATAGTGGGCTTATCAATTATTCTCACTACAATTTATTGATAATAGTGGTTAAACAATCACCTAACCTTTATTGTTAAAGCCAATTATCTGCTCATAATTCCATTCTGTTCTGTTCTAATCTAATATCACTATCAAGTTTTTAATTAATTTGTAGTCTTACATTACAAATTTCTATAACTTCTTGATATATAAAACTCCAAAAAATAGTTCGAGATATCTTAAAAATACAGAAACTGTCGATTTAATTCAAATTAAATGAAAAAAATAAATATATTAATCATCTACCTTTCTCTTCATCTGGCAGTTATCAGAATGCTAAAAAAAAAAGGATTTTTTTTTTCGCTTTGTTTTCTGCTTCAGAGCTCTGTCATTTTTTGAACACTTTTAATCAGAATTTAATACAACTAATAATTCAAAATTTTATGTTAAATATGTATAGGATTATTCTAGTGAATGTAACATCTGTGCTTATTAACATTCATCGGAAAACATTTGAAATAGAGAAAGATAAGAGAAATCAGTTTTTTATTCTCTTGCTATAAAAGATTTCAAGCTCTCTGTATATGTTTTCCATATAACTATAGTAAAGTATTTGCATATTTTTGGAATATTGCTTGTATTACTATGGTAACCAAGTTTGTACCAATGGTTGAATTTCTATTAGATTTCATCAACACTCTTTGTATATTACATTTAAACATGTCAAAATTTTGCCCATTGTTGGAATATTGCTTGCATTATTATGTTAGTCATGGGTTTCACGCATTTTTAACTTATCTTCTTGACACTTATTTATTTTCCAGTTTAGCACTCTTGGTCAAGCTTGAAAAAATTCTGTGTTTATTGTTAGAATAGCTTATAATAGAAAATAAAAAGGAAAAACTAGTTTTTATCTCTAAATGCTCACCATTATAGAGAAATAATTACTAGTTTAGTTTCAGTTTTTCTTTTCTTCTTTGCTACTAAACTTAAGTTGACTTGTTTAAAGCATTATACGTAATGAAGTCTTCCTATTTGTCTTCCAAAGTATTATTTTATCATAACAAAAGATATATTATTAATGTAGTACGTCATGTTTTATTCACAAAAATATACATACATTAGATTGTTCACTAAGGAATTGAAACAAATGTATTGTAGTTTAAACAACTATAAAACTTTATGCTTCAATTTAAACAGGAAAAATGTATGACATTGTATATTTGACTATACCTGTCTAAATGCTGTTCCATTAGATCTGTTCCACAAATATATATACTGTTTTCAAATTTTTAATAACTACTCTTTTCTTCTATTTTTTGTCCTAAAAATCAATTTTTAAATTGTTTTGGTACAAAGACCAAACTTATTAAATCATGATTTGAACTAATGCGATAATCGGGTATCTCACAGTCAGTGTCTGTGTGTTATGAATGCCTATAAAGGAAGTTTATTAACCTGGACAAATTTAATTTTCACATTTGTAAGTTATAAAATGACTGAACATTTAAAAAAAAAAAAAGTGAAACAAACAAACAAGAGCATTTTCTGGATAATAAACACAAGTGCTCAGATGCATGTATAGCAGCGGTTCTCAAAGTGTGGGTTAAACTTGTAAGTAAATGATCAAGAATATGCATGTATTACAACTCTCTTTCTCTAAATGTTACTAAATCCGAAAAGTAAAATGGGAAATTTAAAAATGCAATTAATTACACTTTTATTCTGTTTCTTTTATTGTAGGTGGGTCATGGAAATAAAAGTTTTTTATGGTAGATTTCTAAACCAAAATTGTCAAAGTAACATAAAAGTGAGAACCTCTGTTCTACAGCAGTAAATGGAATATAACAGTGTGTCACATGTTAAACTGCCATAAATTTGAGTACATATTTAAATAAGCATAAGTGCTACATAGAATTTTTTCGCTTGTGATTTTTTTGTCATATATATTTTGGGATGCATTTAAAAAAAGAAATCTCACATATTCTTGATATTATTTTGCTTCTCAAACATTTTGGTAAAATGTAGCATGGTGATGGGATGAATGCTTTGGTGCAGGCAATAGATGGTAAAGAAGTTTCCAGGGAAATGTTGGAATTAGAGCTTGAGAGGTAATTGGCAGTTCAGGTTACTGCATATTCAACTTTAGTATTCACATTTTTTTTTCCATTATTTATTGTCTAAATCCATGTTGACAAGCCTCCTTTGTATTTATTTCTTTGTAATTATCTTATTTTCTTAGAGCATGTCAGGAAAATGGAATATTAATGTCCAAGCTGGAAGCCAGAAATGAAGAACTGCGAAGAGCAAATGCTCATAAATCAGGTTGATATGAATTTAATGTTATTAATGGTGTTGTAAATACACTCATATCTTGGTTATTATCAATAATATGTGCAAAAACTATCAATAAGAACCAAACTCCAGCAAAAAAACCATGATTATATGATTTATTCATTCTAGTCATTTCAGAATACAAACACATTTTATTGAGGATGAATATAGTGTTTGATGCTTCAAACAAAAAGAAATTAGAAAGAAAAATATTTGATAAAAGAAAAACTGAAGAATTAATGAAATTTAACTTGGTATTTTACTGTTCCGAACACTCTTTTTTGCAAATGAAAGATGGTAAGATGGGGTGTTAATGGTGCAGACATTGATGTTTAAGTGGGGAATACCCTCATTAAGAACCTAAACTTTCAGAATAAACAGCTAAGTTAACTTTAAATTAATGCAAACCAATCTGAAACACATTGTTTGCTGAAAAATCTAACGATAATTGAAGTAATTGTTTGCGGAATGTCTGTACAGAAATATGATAAAGGCTCATGACATGTTTAACACTGAATTATAAATATAACAAGAATATATTTAGTAACCTGCTTATTATGTTTACATCAATATTTAAAAACAATTACAACTTTTATGGGTACTTAGCACTTGCCAGGGAGAGAGATGAACTTTTAGCACTCTTGGATGTCACTGAGAGACAAAAATATGAGCATGGAAAAAGTGGAGTTGCACAGGAAGAATATGAAACATTTTCTTCAACAGAGGTAAAAAAAAAACCGAGATAATTTAAACACTGTCATTGTAGTACAATGAAATAATTCATTATTTTAGAAATTTTTTTTTATTAGCTGGCAGTATTGGGTGCTTGTAGATGTCGAGTAACCAACCCTGATCCTTGTGGTTGTGCCCATGCAGCTGCAAACCTGAGGAAGGAAGTTTCCAAATTGAAAGATGAGGTAATATTCTGGGATTAATTTAAAAGTATTTAACTTGGAGTTTTGATTACCAGTACATTTTTTTTCGCTGTATTCTGTTAGCTTAGATCTCATTATGTATGTGCAGCTCTATTAGATCCTGTAATTCAGTTATCTACTAGATCTCTGAAGCTAATTACTTTTTTTCTTTATATGGGGAAAAAAAAACAATAGACTATGTTTTGAGTTAGAATACAGCAGATCAGAAACCCCCATAAAAATATTTGCAGAAATTACTAAATCAAAACAAAAGTAGGGGTACTGATGGTCGAGCAGTATAGGACGTTCGTCTGGTCCACCTGAGAGTCCTGTGTTTGTTCCTCAGGAATTTTACCAGGTTCTGGAGAAAGTTTGTTAAAAGTCCCCCAAATCCATCCAGCTTTAAATGGATCTCTGACATTAGTTGGGAAGTAAATAGGCACCTATTAATGTGTAGTAGCTGCACAATTCTTTATTATGTCTTGGCTACAGAAATAGTTTAATTCTACACTTCGTCTACCCAGATGGCCTTAAGGGCTAAAAGAACTTCACTTTTTAAAAATTAAAAACAAAAATTCTGAAAATATTATTTCTTGCTACTGCATTCATTGCTAGAATTGGCTTGTTATTTATATATTGTCATTAAATGTATTACAGTAGAAATCCGATAATCTGGCACGTTCGGGACCGACTCGGTGCAGGACTACTGAAAATTCCGGTCTATCGGGCGGTAATTATAAGAACAATTAGGTTAATAATTAAACTACAAATACATACAACAAAGTTTATTTTACATTTCATATAATGTATGTACACATACTGTAAAACATATTTCACTTAGATTTTTAAAAAGTCACGAATGACTTCTTGTTTTCTTGACTTTTAGCGTATAGTATAAAATTTATTTCTAATGATATGGAAATCAATAATTTCTGAAGCACTGTAGCTAGTACTAGCCTCAGCAAAAGAGATAAACTTATTTAGTGATTCTGCAGCTTCTGCCCAGCTGATTTTTTCCTTTTCTTTTGTTTCGGCATCCGAGTTACTTACTTGAAGGTTTTGAGTAGGCTGAGGGTTTACTACAATGTTGATAATGTCCTCATCGGTTAGTTCTTGTTCAGGCTCATTCTTGTCGATTACAAGCCACTTCCGGATGATCGCGAACTATCCCGAAAAACTTCCGAATAGCTCTCGAGTGTTTTTATTTGCTTTAAAGACACATTTTTGGAGAAAACCAAAATTTTTAAAATTTTCTGGAGTGATGCCGGACTATTGGGCATTCCGGACTATCAGGCATTCTGGACTGTTGGATGCCGGACTAATGGACTTCTACTGTATATAGAGATTTTAAGGAAAATCTTGCATTGCCTAACTCATTTTTTGATGTTTTATTCTTGGTAACAGCTCATGTGTAGTTTACAAAGACGAGAAGAAGCAAATCTTACTGTTGAAGCTTACCGCACAGCTTTTGAGGAACAGTTAGCCAGAATTAGGAGCATGAGTTTAAAACTTTCACATTTAGCTACAATTTCATCCCGATCAGCCAAAGCTAAAGCAGCAATTAAATGGCTAGTTCAGGTCTTGAATGATGGTAAGTAAATTTTTATTAGATTTCTTGTAACTTAAATTATTTTAAAGAGATGTTACCAAGTTTGTTTATCTCACTTTGAAAGTATATTTATTAGTTATGTATATATATCAGGTATGTATACCACTTAAGACTAATGTAGAATGATATTTTTTTTAGCAATATTGTTTGCTTTCCAGATGAGTATTCTCCGCCACAACCTATTGAAACTGCAGTGGAGGCTGATAAAGGCCAAACTTTGACCACAATGAGTCTTCAAGAACTAGTGACATTACTAACTGAAATGGTAAATAAATATCTTAAAGTTACCTGCTATCAAAAAATGCTTTAGTTTAAATGAATTATAGTTTAATTCTCTCAGGACAATAAGCTTGTAAAATAAAATTAAGAATTTTTTTTTTCCATTAAAAAAAAAACAACTAGTATATTATGGACTTGATTTTTTTACCTTTATGATTTTGATTTTAGCCCTGAGTTATTTTTGAATCTATGATTAAAAATAAAAGAATACTAACAAGTTTGAACTCAACCCCCAATCAGTGCTAGGATCTATATAAAGGTCCCAAGGACATCCCTTGGCACAACAATCAATAAAGTACAAACACTGTTTAATACTAATTTGTTAATAGTACTGAAAGAGTTAAAGAAATCTTAACTTTAATTAAACATTAGTTAGTAGAACCAACTTTTACGTTAATGAATCTCTGCTTAATAGTGTAAGACATTTAGTTAATAGTGTGAAAACAGTTAAAAAATAATTTTGATAAATGCTCCATTTTTGGTGTACAGTTCATTTTTTTTTCTATTTAGGTTATTGAGAAAAATGAAGTTCTAGCACATAACAAGCTAGCATCACAAATTTTGTCCAACAAATTATCAAAATATGAAAAGGAAGAAACAGCAAATTCAGTAAATACAAGCATCAAAAATAAAGAAGAACAGGCCAGTTTTTTTAAAACTGGTGCAAACAATAATTCACACTCTCATTTACACCAGTCTAATGATGCAGCAGATTTCAGTGATGATGAAACTGAAACAACATATCAAAAAAATCTCCCTGTTGTGAATCAAACTAAAAGTATTTATTTGAATGATACAGGCATCAGTGATGCAGAGGATGATTTCATTAAAACTTGTATTGAAACAAAATCTGATCAAGTTATAGTTGTAGCTTGTCAGTCAAAAGATGACAATGAATCCAAAGAACAAGATTTAAATGATGATTTTAACAACAATGGTGCCAAAGAAAAAATAGATGAAAGGCATAATCCTTTCAATTGTACTGAAGTTGAAAATAATGAATGTGAAACAGTAAATCAAAATGACTTTATTTCAGAGCCAATACTCGCAAAGGGTTGTACAGAAGTTACAGATGTAATAACTTACAGAGAGGAAATACCAGACTTATTTGAAAAAGTAAAAAATGAGCTTAGTGATTAATGAAATTTATGCTGTTATTTTGCTAAAATTCTTTTAATCAGATTTATAAAACATAAATTAGAATGTACCATTGTACATAAAATTCAGATATTTTGTCATATTTCTTGGTGGCATCAATGATCTTATTTAAATTTATATTATTTTTTATGTGAATCCATGATAAATTTGTATGAAAATTTCCAGTATAAAAATTTGTATAATAAATAAAATCTTTGAAAAACAGAACATTAATTTTTTTTTTTTTAATTTTGTTGTAAATTCAGTCATTTAGAAATGTGATAATTTAACCATTGGCCTCAAATAAAAAATTGTATTAAGGTGGGTTTTACAAGTTTTTTTTTTTTGGGTTTTTTTTTTTGGAGATGATGGGGATTACATGACAATAAAACAGAAAGACAAATACATATCAATTAGCTGAATGGATTCCAAAACAAAAATGTTTTACTATTTTTTTTTTAATTCTAAATATTGAGTAGTTGTTAGGGCATATGCTTACAAGGGAGTTATCTCTACAGTTCTAAATAAATTCTACATACTTTCTTACAAAAAGAAATGAATTTTTAAAAGGGAAAATATCTATAAAATCTAAAAAGTTTGGCAGTTGTTGACATGAGTGAGAAAAGTGAGATGAATGATGTCAATCTTTTAGAAAATGAATGAAAGCATTACTAGGTATTTTGTTTATTGCAAATACAAAGTAATGGACAGAAATGAATTAAATACATGGTGTCTAAAATATTAATTACTTATTATACATATTACATGTATATGAATTTTAGTATACAGTGTACTAGTATATATAAATTAACTCTAGGAACTATTTTAAAAACAAGAACAAAGTAAATTTTGAAAATTGCCTAATAAGAGAGTACTATGTCTGCAAAGAACTTATTTAGCAATCTAAAATTGGTACAATATGTTTTAATTACAGTGCCACAACCGTTTTTGTAGACTTAGCTAGGCTGATAGGGTCTTGTGTGTGAAGTCCCTGTAAGGATGAGATGAAATCTCTTAGATCCTATAAACCACTAATGGGACGGTTTTTATGGTACCCTTCTTTCATCCCCACCATAGCCGATAGTGCAATGGCCATGGAGGCGGTATCATTCAGGGGGTCCGTGGGGGTATCATTTGGGGGTCCCTGAACAATTCCAGGGGGTCCGTGAAAGGATTAATGCAAAATCGGGAACTTGAGCCAAGACCTAAAAAATTTCCTTGGTCCTCACCGGAGATCGAAGCAGGTACCTTCAGGTCGACAGTCGAGTGCACGTCTATCCGTCCCCTATAGGGTCTTGTAAAACAATTCATTTTGTCTTGACTTGATCACCCTGGAAAAGCATTTTGTATATTGATTTTATTACATGTATTGCTTTTTTTAACTATGATAAATTTCTAAATCTAATAATATTTTTTTCTTTGCGCCGCCACTGCTAGCATGACTGGGTGTATTGTGCCTGCCACACCAGCCTTATTGGTGGCACTGATGCATGTCTGCCATGCCTACAGAGCGGCGGGGTGAGTTTACCCGCAATATCTGCCGGCATGGCAGAAGAAAAGGTTTTTAACACTTGCCTAGACTGGACAGTCCAGTTGCCAGAATGGCAACGCGTGGGTTTTTCCTGTCACGCGGACAGAAATGGCAGGTTGTGACACTCTGCTTGAGTGGGACATAGTGGAAGGGTGTTGTGTGCCGACCACATCTGTCACCACCACCAGCTGTGAATACTATTGTCTCGGAGTATCCTCAATGACCACAGTACCACCATCAACGTCACTAAATGGTGTTAGTTAACCTGGCCAGGAGACCCCAACGATCTAATCCCCATAGATCGTGGTATGTTTCCTATAACAGGTTAGAAAAGAGGCTAAGATCCATTAAAGGTTAGTTACTACTAGACATGAGGCCGATTTTTTCTACGCCATTTCCAGCATGATAGGGTGTAGTGCCCCTACCACACAGCATTGTCGGTAGTGCTGATGCATGTCTGCCATGCCTACATAGCTAACATCTGCTGGGATGGCAGAAAAAAAAAGGGTTTTAAGACCCTGGCCAGACCAGCTGATCGGCCGGAATGGCATGGCAAGGCGTTTTTTCTTGCCACTCGGGCAGAGGGGAGGGTGTAATGTGCCTTAACACCCCGCCCGAAATGGCAGGCTGCGAAGGTGTGCTTGAGAGGGACAGAGTGGAAGGGTGTTGTGTGCCGACAACATCTGTCACCACCACCAGCTGTGAATACTATGGTCTTGGATGGTCCTCATTGACCACAGTACCACCACCACCAGCTGTCAATACTATGGTCTTGGATGGTCCTCATTGACCACAGTACCACCACCACCAGCTGTGAATACTATGGTCTTGGATGGTCCTCATTGACCACAGTACCACCACCACCAGCTGTCAATACTATGGTCTTGGATGGTCCTCATTGACCACAGTACCACCACCACCAGCTGTGAATACTATGGTCTTGGATGGTCCTCATTGACCACAGTACCACCACCACCAGCTGTGAATACTATGGTCTTGGATGGTCCTCATTGACCACAGTACCACCACTGTCGCAAAAAGGGTTATTTTTTCCCCTGGCTAGTAGAACCCCAATTATTTTTCCCCAATAGACCATGGTATGTCTCTCAGACCAGGATAGCCTGGCCCAGGAGGCACCTTGTTGATGATGGTACCTCCTATGCCAGGTGAGGCCGAAATCCGAGTATAATTGTATTGGTATGATTGAGATGACTTAAGTTCTGCAATGACATTCCCCATACTGCCAAAGAATGATAGGCTGTAAATCTATATATAATAAAAACATATAAATGCATAAAATCTAGCGAAATGTGCTTTTTAACAAATAAAGCAGATATAGTATTTTCATAATTTCAATAATTATAATTAAACATGAGAGAGAAACTACAAATCTCAACATAATTCAAATTAAATAAAAGCCGTCTGTCAAGCCCAGTGTTGTTTTTTTTTTGTTTGTTTGTATTAAATGTTTTCCCACACTAAAAAAGTTCGTCATTGATGTGATTTCTATTATACGATAATGTTTATATAATCATTTTGAAATTGGCCTGTCTGTTCCAGCTAATGTTCACATGTGTTAATATCACTGGTCGATGTCTGACATTAGCAGGTTAGCAAACATCGGCCGTAACACATTTTATATAGTATATACAACATATATACAAGGGGGGAACCCACGAGCACTTTTGCATAGGCCCCACAATACCACAGGAACGGCACTGAAGCGCATAATGGTGACGCTACTTTTAAGTCTTATAATTATATAGACCACTAGTTGCAAGTACCCGGCTTTGCCCGGGTTTAAAATAAGGTTTTCTGTTTACCGTCTGTTTTCTCCCTACCCCCTCTCTCCCTTCCTCTCTCTCCCTACCCCCTCTCTCCCTTTCTCCCTCCCTCCCTCCCTCCCTCTCTCAAATCTCTCTCCGTCCCTCTCCCATCTCCCTCTCTCCCCTCTCCCCCTCCTTCTCTCCACCCGTCCATCCTCCTCCCTCCTCCTTCCCTCTCTGCCCCCTCTTTCTCTTTATCTCTTCCTCCAATTTCTCCCATCCTCTCCCTCTCTCCTTCCCTCCCCTCTCTCTCCCTCCCTAACCCCTCTCTCCCTCCTTTCTCCCTCCCTCCCCTTTCCACCTCTCTCTCCCCCTTCCTCCCTCCCTCATTCCCTCTCTTTCCCTCCCTGCCCCCTCACTTTTTATCTCTCTCCCTCCCTCTCTCCCTCCCCTCTCTCTCCCTCCCTACCCCCTCTCTCCCTCCCTTCCTTTCTCTCTCCATCTCCCCCTGCTCCCTCTCCCCCTGCTCCCTCTCCCCTACTCCCTCCCTCTCCCCTCCCTTTTCTCCCCCTGTCCACCCCCCTCCCTCCCTCCTCTCTCCCCCTCCCGCCCTCCCTCCTACCCTCCTTTCCTCTCTCTCCCCCCTGCCCCCTCTCTCTCTCTTTATCTCCTCTCTTTTATCTCTCTCTCCCTCCCTCTCTCTCTCTCTCTCTATATATATATATATATATATATATATATATATATATATAACTTATTATTATGGTTTCACACTTCTTCTAAAATCCTTCTTCATTCCTTTACCTTCCTCAAAATGTACACATCAGAGAGCATGAAAAAACATCAACAATTCTTTGCATCACAAAGGCACAATACAACACCCGCGCGCAAGTTCTATTCGATCATAGGGAAATGACGTCACAGAGGAATTTTATTTATGGCGCCGTCGAGATTACTTTAATATAGTAAAATACTAAAATAAAAAAAAATTAATTACAATTAAACTACCCATCGATATGAAACGAAACCTGTCCTATAACCTTCCCCGTGTAATTATGTGTATGTGTAACAAATTTCACGTTATTTTGTTTTTCTGTATATTGAGTTATAAGGGAACAGACAGACAGACAGACAGACAGACAACAAATGCGTCTTATAAGTATAGAGATATAGACCAGACTTGCCAAAATTAGACGGATAAGTGTGCACAAATACCAAGTTTAATTCTTTCACAAGTAAAAAGGTATACAATTTTTTTAAGTTAAAGTGAAAACAATATAGGCCTTCAACTGGCTTCAAGTCAATAATGTGAAGGGATTTTTTTTTTATTCGTGTATTGTTTTTTTTTTTTATTATTTTTGTAGAAATTCATTAATTTTATATATATTATATAGCTAAAAATATTTGAAACCTGAACTATTGGGAAATAGAACAATTTCACACAGATTAAGTTTATAATTAGATGAATCACGGCTCTGAGCCCCCCCCCCCATGCCACCCCCTCCGCCAGCATATATATAACGTGCCTCCATGGCGGGCTTCCCCCTCCCTCCCTTCTTACCCCATTGAATTTTGTGATAAGTAAAAATAGTATGATGCTTCGAGTACATATTTTCGAATCATAAGGAAGAAACTCATCTTTTTTTAATATGCCGTTTTCTTCTAATTTCATTTACTTGGTAGGCCTGTCTAGGATTTAACACGGCTTTAAAAGTTAAATGTTAACTAAATTAGCACTCGTCTACAACGGTAAAGAAATAGATGATCGATGCTATTCAATACTGAAAGCAGTTTTAACACAAAAGACTACTACTACTAGTCTACCCATAATAAATATTGACTTTTGACATTGAGTGCATAGACCATAGGCATACTAAAACTAACACTAAACTCAGCTGGTATTTAAAAAAAAAACGTGCCGCTTAATTAAATTGTTTGACTTCGTTATTTAAAAAAAATGTCAATCAGGGCAATTTATGCACATTGAGATGGCCCAAAGATAAAAAGAGCATATAAACAATCCGTGTGTGTGAGTGGTTTTTTTTTCCAACATCGCACAATAATTGTTGACATAATTACTGAAGAAAAAAGGTAACACATGACTTAGCTATCTGAATTGATTTTACAAAATAAAGGTACTAAAAAATAGACATTTCCTGGTTTAACATCACTTATTCACTTGTTGCTGAGGCAAAAACATTGGATTTTACACAAATCTGTTTTGAAATTATTAGCATTTTCTGGATATTAATAACTTAGGGTGACAGGATATGTAGCTGTATTGCTTTTTACAACGTTTATGTGTTAGTTATATGCATTTTTATTTAATAATAGCAATTTCAATCATAATTCATATGGTAATTTTGTTCAACTCGTCTCTTGTCTAGTTGTAGGCCTACTCTACTGTTTTACTACTACTCAATACTACCATCCACTCATCTATTCTAAGTTTTTAATTTAATGTACATTTAAGTAAAATATGTAAACTACAACTTTTATTGTTGTTATGATCCTTTTTAAGGGTTTTTCATAGTACTACGTAGTACTCACTTATCTTATTATAAAGCTGAACTATAATATTAATAATAATGACAATCAATCAATATGAAGCCTGATGGAGTCCAAGACCAAGTGCATATGTTATAACATGATCATAAATGACATGAAGAATCACGATTTACTAATTTTGAGACTAGTAAATAATGACCGTGCACCTAATTTCTTAAATGTTCTTTAGACTTTTACTTCAAAATTTCTTTAGAGTTTAATTTAAATTTATTAAAATATATATTATAATTCATTTATCTATCAATAATAATAAATTGATAGCATGGTAAACCTTCTTCTAAATAATAGTAATATAACTATAAGATGTATCATGAAGATGTTTAAATTTACTATAAATTAGTATGTTTCAACATCCTATTTTCTGGGGATTCTTCAGTAAATATAAAAAACGTATTAAAATTAAACTCAACTGTTAATAAAGATTTGAATGTAATTCAAGATTGTATCATGTGATGGACTAATTAAAAAATAGCAATAAAGGTGGATCGGCTTCTAATTCTGAATGGTCACAAACAGGCTGCATCATGAATAAACCTGAGATGGGGTGGATACACCCTGATGTACAGTTATTGCCAGATGCTGGTATTTGCTATGGAGTCAGAGTAAGCCTTAACTACCTTAAAACAGCATAATTAGTTTATTCCAATTTACTTAAGTTAAAATATTGGATCTAATTTCATAGAGCAAACCACCTCTTTGGAAATAGAACAAAATTAGAAGCTCATAAAGTTATAATTTTCTCTATTTTAGAAACATTGTTTTTGTTCCTAGAGGGGAATCTTTTGGTTTAAAAATTTATTTTTGTTCATTTTATAATGAATATTATGCAACTTCACCTATTTACTATATTTCAATGTATTACTATAATAGCATTCTGGCATAATAAGGTTATAATCATAGGGGAAAGAGGGGGCTTAATCCAAGGCTTGTTTTTTGTACATTAAATTAATGCGTTTAGTCTTTTGAAAAAAAAAAAATGATTTTAAGTGATGCAGAAACCAACAAAATTAAATCACAAGTTTTAAAAAAAGTTTTTAGCTAAATTATATTTTAAAGAAATCTAGAAACAGTTTTTCTTTGATCTGTGAAAGGTTTTCCCAAAATATTATCACAAATTGGATATATCTAATGTAACTAAAAAAAAATGTCTGATTACATCATATTCAGTATGTTGGCTGTTTGGAAATTAAAGAATCAATGAAAAGCTTAGACTTTGAAACAAGAACCACAATAGCACGGTAATGTCTGGTAATTTTATTTCCCAAAGTATTTATCATGGATTGTCAGTTATTTTTAAAAACAATGACATTAAAAGTAATGGGGTGCTCTTGATTTACCATTTTCATGTTGTTGTCAAATATATGTTTTGATTTATACTTAATTTTTTTTTTTAGAGAATCTATTAACAGGGTAGCAGAAGCAGCTGGATTAAAAACCAAACATCTAAAGAGAAAAAAGGTTGAAGTTGGTGAGAATTGTTTTTATTTAGTTTAAAAGAATTAGTTCTTGCAAACAGGGTCTTGAGCTGATTACACTGGGTCAAAGTTTAAAAATTGTGTATTAATTGCATCAACATCAAGTTTAAGATGTATAACTAGGGTTCAAAAATTACGCTGTAAGGATTGGCCGCCGAAGTTACGCCTAAATTAGTTTACAATTACTTGAAATTTAGGTACTCTTTCTGTTGCTCACGCCCATCGATTGTTAGTAGGTGTATTTTTACTAATGTTTCTAAAGGTTTTAACTTGTAATTAACCGTCATACTAATTTTCCTGTCGTCCAGACGTCATCGTATTTCGGCTGCATCGAATTGCATCAGCGTGGCCATCTTTATTTTAGTAATACCTGCCTAATAATGGCCAACGCGAAGCGTAATGCGCCTCGAAATACGGCTGTCATGGTGCCGAACGACGCTGAAGATAGGCAATAATTAGTCGACGCTGGTTAGGCTCCGAAATTATGCTGAAGATTATACGCCGCGACCTACGCTAGGAAAACAGCGCCGTATCGATAATGCCTAATTTACTTAAAATATGGGTCTTTTGTTGTTCGATGCTCACTGACGCCAGCAGTAGCCATTGTTTTAAGTTTTCGCCGTTTTTATTTGTAATTTTCATCGTCACAATATCGACTCGCCGTCCACTTATCTTCGCTGAGTAATACTCCGGTTTAACATTTTGATCGACGTGGCATGCGCATTAAATTAGACGGATAAGTGTGCACAAATACCAAGTTTGCACAAATTCTTTCACAAGTAAAAAGGTATACAATTTTTTTAAGTTAAAGTGAAAACAATATAGGCGCTTCAACTGGCAACCAAGTCAATAATGTGAAGGGATTTTTTTTATTCAGGTGTATTGTTTTTTTTTTATTATTTTTGTAGAAATTCATTAATTTTATATATATTATATAGCTAAAAATATTTGAAACCTGAACTATTGGGAAATAGAACAATTTCACACAGATTAAGTTTATAATTAGATGAATCACGGCTCTGAGCCCCCCCCCCCATGCCACCCCCTCCGCCAGCATATATATAACGTGCCTCCATGGCGGGCTTCCCCCTCCCTCCCTTCTTACCCCATTGAATTTTGTGATAAGTAAAAATAGTATGATGCTTCGAGTACATATTTTCGAATCATAAGGAAGAAACTCATCTTTTTTTAATATGCCGTTTTCTTCTAATTTCATTTACTTGGTAGGCCTGTCTAGGATTTAACACGGCTTTAAAAAAGTTAAATGTTAACTAAATTAGCACTCGTCTACAACGGTAAAGAAATAGATGATCGATGCTATTCAATACTGAAAGCAGTTTTTAACACAAAAGACTACTACTACTAGTCTACCCATAATAAATATTGGACTTTTGACATTGAGTGCATAGACCATAGGCATACTAAAACTAACACTAAACTCAGCTGGTATTTAAAAAAAAAACGTGCCGCTTAATTAAATTGTTTGACTTCGTTATTTAAAAAAAAATGTCAATCAGGGCAATTTATGCACATTGAGATGGCCCAAAGATAAAAAGAGCATATAAACAATCCGTGTGTGTGAGTGGTTTTTTTTTCCAACATCGCACAATAATTGTTGACATAATTACTGAAGAAAAAAGGTAACACATGACTTAGCTATCTGAATTGATTTTACAAAATAAAGGTACTAAAAAATAGACATTTCCTGGTTTAACATCACTTATTCACTTGTTGCTGAGGCAAAAACATTGGATTTTACACAAATCTGTTTTGAAATTATTAGCATTTTCTGGATATTAATAACTTAGGGTGACAGGATATGTAGCTGTATTGCTTTTTACAACGTTTATGTGTTAGTTATATGCATTTTTATTTAATAATAGCAATTTCAATCATAATTCATATGGTAATTTTGTTCAACTCGTCTCTTGTCTAGTTGTAGGCCTACTCTACTGTTTTACTACTACTCAATACTACCATCCACTCATCTATTCTAAGTTTTTTAATTTAATGTACATTTAAGTAAAATATGTAAACTACAACTTTTATTGTTGTTATGATCCTTTTTAAGGGTTTTTCATAGGCTACGTAGTACTCACTTATCTTATTATAAGCGAACTATAATATTAATAATAATGACAATCAATCAATATGAAGCCTGATGGAGTCCAAGACCAAGTGCATATGTTATAACATGATCATAAATGACATGAAGAATCACGATTTACTAATTTTGAGACTAGTAAATAATGACCGTGCACCTTAATTTCTTAAATGTTCTTTAGACTTTTACTTCAAAATTTCTTTAGAGTTTAATTTAAATTTATTAAAATATATATTATAATTCATTTATCTATCAATAATAATAAATTGATAGCATGGTAAACCTTCTTCTAAATAATAGTAATATAACTATAAGATGTATCATGAAGATGTTTAAATTTACTATAAATTAGTATGTTTCAACATCCTATTTTCTGGGGATTCTTCAGTAAATATAAAAAACGTATTAAAATTAAACTCAACTGTTAATAAAGATTTGAATGTAATTCAAGATTGTATCATGTGATGGACTAATTAAAAAATAGCAATAAAGGTGGATCGGCTTCTAATTCTGAATGGTCACAAACAGGCTGCATCATGAATAAACCTGAGATGGGGTGGATACACCCTGATGTACAGTTATTGCCAGATGCTGGTATTTGCTATGGAGTCAGAGTAAGCCTTAACTACCTTAAAACAGCATAATTTAGTTTATTCCAATTTACTTAAGTTAAAATATTGGATCTAATTTCATAGAGCAAACCACCTCTTTGGAAATAGAACAAAATTAGAAGCTCATAAAGTTATAATTTTCTCTATTTTAGAAACATTGTTTTTTTGTTCCTAGAGGGGAATCTTTTGGTTTAAAAATTTATTTTTGTTCATTTTATAATGAATATTATGCAACTTCACCTATTTACTATATTTCAATGTATTACTATAATAGCATTCTGGCATAATAAGGTTATAATCATAGGGGAAAGGGGGGGGGGGCTTAATCCAAGGCTTGTTTTTTGTACATTAAATTAATGCGTTTAGTTTTTGAAAAAAAAAAAATGATTTTAAGTGATGCAGAAACCAACAAAATTAAATACAAGTTTTAAAAAAAAGTTTTTAGCTAAATTATATTTTAAAGAAATCTAGAAACAGTTTTCTTGATCTGTGAAAGGTTTTCCCAAAATATTATCACAAATTGGATATATCTAATGTAACTAAAAAAAAATGTCTGATTACATCATATTCAGTATGTTGGCTGTTTGGAAATTAAAGAATCAATGAAAAGCTTAGACTTTGAAACAAGAACCACAATAGCACGGTAATGTCTGGTAATTTTATTTCTAAAGTATTTATCATGGATTGTCAGTTATTTTAAAAAACAATGACATTAAAAGTAATTCTCTTGATTTACCATTTTCATGTTGTTGTCAAATATATGTTTTGATTTATACTTAATTTTTTTTTTTTTTAGAGAATCTATTAACAGGGTAGCAGAAGCAGCTGGATTAAAAACCGTATCTAAAAGAAAAAAGGTTAGTTGGTGAAATTGTTTTATTTAGTTTAAAGAATTAGTTCTTAAAATGAGGGTCTTGAGCTGATTACACTGGGTCAGCGAAAAATTGTAATAATTGCATCAACATCAAGTTTAAGATGTATAACTAGGGTTCAAAAATTACGCGTAAGGATTGGCGCGCGTAAGTTACGCCTAAATTACGCGTACCAATTACTTGAAAATTTATATTCCTTTTGTTGCTCACGCTCACTGATTGCTAGTAGGTGTATTTTTAATAATGTTTTCAAAGGTTTTAACTTGTAATTAACCGGTCATACTAATTTTCCTGTCGTCCGCATCGGCCACGTATTTCGTCGTGTACTGACTGCATCAGCGGTGGCCATCTTTGGCTGAGTAATACCGTCTAATACGGTCAACGCGGGGCGGGTGAAATGCGCCTCGAAATACGGCCGTCGCGGGTGCCGAACGACGCGAAAGATAGCACACGCGATCGACGCTGGTTAGGGTTCGGAAATTATGCGTAAGATTGGCGCGCGTAATTTACGCAAAAATTACGCGTGTCATTAATGCCCAATTACTTGAAAATGTATGTTCCTTTTGTTGCTCACGCTCACTGATTGCTAGCAGGTGTATTTTTAATAATGTTTTCAAATGTTTTTATTTGTAATTTACCGGTCATACTAATTAGCCCCGTCGTCCACTTATCTTTGGCTGAGTAATACCGTCTAATACGATCGACGGGTGCAATGCGGCGCGAAATACGGCCACCGTGGTTACTGAACTCAGCAAAAGACGGCACATGCGATCGACGCTAGTGCAATCCGCAGCGAAATACAGACGACGTGGGTGCAATATGCAGCGTAATATGTAGGCTAATTAGTATGACCGGTAAATTACAAGTAAAAACATTTGAAAACATTATTTAAAATACACCTACTAGCAATCAGTGAGCGTGAGCAACAAAAGGAATATAAATTTTCAAGTAATTGGGAATTAATGGTACGCGTAACTTATGCGTAAATTACGCGCGCCAATCTTACGCGTAATTTTCGAACCCTAGTAATACGGCCGACGCGATCGACGGAAGCACTATACACAGTAAAATATTTTCTATACGTTTCATGACATTTGGAACATATAAAGATAATGTTTAAAAATTATTATTTTTTTTTTTTTGGGTTTTACAGCCTCCCTGTTTGGCTTGCGGCCGTTTGCCATACAGCTCATGGCGGCATTGTGTAGAAAATTTTTATAATTTTGTCTTATTTTTAACCAGACTTTGGCTTCCTTATTGAAAATATTTATTTTATTATGTTTACTAAAACGATTAAAACAAACAATATACTGTGCAGTTTACGCTGTTTTATCAAACAAATACTTCCGGTTTAGGCTTATGGCTAATCACTGAAATTAATTAATCGCCGCTGTTAACACAACAAATTGCGACAGAAACAATTAAAAATGGCCGTCAAATATGCATTTTTTAAATTACCGTAATTTACGCGTAATTTTCAAAAATTACGTTACCGTAAATTACGCGTAAATTACGGTAACTTACGCGTAACGTTACGCGACTTCGAACCCTATGTATAACTTTTTTAGCTTATTGTTGATAAATTAATTGAGTTTTCTGCCCTTGATAGTATGGGACACTGTAAAGCTAGAATGAAGCCCCAGCAGAGGAGACCACCTCTAGAAATCAAACAAGTAGAACACTCTACATTATCACTTGAGATGACATTATTTGATAACCATTTTAGTCTTGACTTGTTAGTTGAACATGGTTATTAGTTATGTCCACTCCTGTATGTTTCATATGATCTCAATAGTGTAACTCAATAACGAAAATGTTTTTATTAAAGTTTGCATTTTATTTCAAATTATTCTTTATTTCTTGTGCCATTGTTCGTTCATAGAGTAATAACAATTGGTTAGTTGCAACTATTTACAATAAATATAAGCTTCTCATTCTTTTACCCTTTTTTTCTAACTTAAAAGTTGGGTTGTGAAATTTAAACTGGTTGCTAAAGGGCAGTGTATCACAAAAGTTCGAGAACCACTGCTTATTTAGTATCATATTTTATATCCATTAATTAATGTGTAGACTGCTTTGATAGAATATTTTTTTTATAAAATTAGAGCTACATATATGCAGTATCTTTCACAGTAATTTTTTTTTATTGAGTTATATTGCTAGGGCTGTTCTTACTATAATGATTAAGGTAATTTATCTTGGTTGTCCTTTTGCGTCCTTCACTCCCATCAGGCTCAAATAGTGTCTAATATCCTATATTTTTTTGGTTTGTTTTGATCCATGGTTCTGATTTGGGTTACTCTTTGACATTAGAATAGTTAACCTGACTGTTGTGGTGCAGTACATGTATATGTTTGAGCCATAGTTTTGACATATAGGATGGTCGTACTTGGCTTAAGGACTTGTTATAGGATCAAGATTTAGCATCTTCAGAAGCATTTAAAAAAAACTTTTTACCTGGGCACAATTACAGTTATCAGTGTTGGACTTGTTCATCCATCTTCTGTTCAATAGAAGCTAAATTTCTTGTTCTGCATGGTATCACCATGGTCATAACAGCCTAAAAATGTAAAAAGGGCAGTATAAAAACTATCCTAATAATCATATAGGATCAAGGGATTAACAACATTTCATCCTTATATGGACATTGTTGGATGTGCCAGCAGTTGATTTTTTTTGTTTAATAAAAGTTTATGGAAGAAGACATAAATATCCTTAGTAATTATTGGTTTTCATACTAATTATGTTTATGTGATTTACTTTAAAAAATAATTTAATTTTTGGAGTTAATTAACAACTGTTCAAATTTATAACTTAAGATTGACCGCAGATTAGCAAAAATGATGGGAGACTCGCCACACATGCAGTATGCTGGATCAAATGTCAACCTTACCATTACAACAGACAGTATTAATCTTATGGTGATGGAATCTGGAGAGGTAAGATATAAAAAAAGTTACTTTATAAAATTCTAGCATTAGTTTTCTTCTCCAATTTGTGTTTTATTTTTCTGCACCGGTTGCACTAATTGATTTAAAGTGGATAGTATTTGCATAATTTTTATCGCCAATATTTTTATTCTACTTGGCATCACAGGTGAGTGTTTGGAGCAAGCTAATGCTGATAAATGTTTTCAAAATATGAGAAACTTGCTTTAGAAAGTTTCCTCCTCTACCATATTCATATTTAGACTTATGTCAAAGGACTTTAGTTAAACTGGATTTTTTTTTTCATTGATATCTTATAGTTATGTCCTGAACCTGTATTTCAGATTATTGCTGATCATCCATTGCATGTGGTATCATTTGCTTCTGGTGGCGATGTTGTAAGTTTCATATTAAATTTAACAACTTTTGTTAATAACTGAATTTTTTAACATAAATTTAAGATTGAGTAAATTTTTACAAATAGAATTTTAAGAGGTCATAAACAGAAAAAAAATTCAACATCATTTACTATATTTTTATGAGTACAAGATGCACTTTTTTCATCGGGGGTTTGTGAGGGTTGATTTCAGTTTAGCAAGGTTGTATAATACTTTTTTTCTTGTTTTCCTGCTCTAGTCTGTAAAATATGGTAATTCTTTATATTCTCATTATTTTGAGATAGGTCACACTGCCACAAACCTAAATAAAAAGATGTGAGAAAAAATCGACCTTATTTTACCTATTAATCTAATAAATTAGTTGAATAAAAGCTATATTAGTCAAGTCTTAGATAATAAAACAAACAATTTAAGTCTTTTCCGTTTCGGACAAAGGACATTTTAGAGCATTTTCGCCGGACGAAATCCGTATTTTTTTTCTGGGTTACAGCCATAAATATTGCTCCACGTACATGAATTTTGATAAATTTAGAGATGGAAGTAATCATGTTGAATAACTATTACAAAAATAAATAATGATTACGCCCCTTTGATTAGCTTTTATTATTTATATTTAAAATATAAGCAAAAGCGGTACATAAGAAACTCTTATATTTTGGCTCTGAGAGGTCAGATTGCGAAATGGACTTTTGATGTACACTTGGCAGGCCAAGACCTACAAAATGATATATACATCATGGGTCTAGGACTTATGGTTGCTGAGATATAGGGCGCTCCATTGTTAATATAGCTTATTTAGTAAAAAACGGTACTTTATAAGCCCCCTTTTATGGCCCTCAGAGGTCCTATCGCGAAATGCACTTTTGGTGTACACATGGTAGGCCAAGACCTACAAAATAATATATACATCATGGGTCTAGGACTTATGATTGCTGAGATCTAGGGCGTTCCATTGTTCATATAGCTTATATAGTAAAAAAACGGTACTTTATAAGCCCCCTTTTACGGCCCTCATAGGTCAGATCGCGAAATGAACTTTTGCTGCACACATGGCAGGCCAAGACCTACAAAATGATAAATACATCATGGGTCTAGGACTTATGGTTTTTAAGATCTAGGGTGATGACGGACAGACAGACAGACAGACAAAACGGGGACAATAGAGCATTTTTTTTCGAAAATGCTCTAAAAATATATATTGAAAATATCAATTCTTTGATAAATTTGTATCTCTATGCCAATAAAAATTCATTCAGGATTAGTTCTCATTCCATATATCATCTTATTTCACAGTATCCAAAAGTCCTAATCGTTTACCATAATTTGGATGGGTAAAAAAATAACTATTAGAAATTGAAATTGTTACTGATTAACAAAATATAAACATCTTTTCAGGATACGTTGGATTTTGTGTCCTATGTGGCTAAAGATCCACAGTATGGTAGAGCCTGTCATGTTTTAGAATGTGGTGGAGGTTTAGCTGAAGATGTTGTTACTACAATAGGACAGGCTTTTGAACTACGTTTTAAACAGTATTTAAAGAAACAGCCAAAAACTGTCCAGTTGCCTGACAGGTTTTAATTCATATTTTTATAAATTTTCTATAATACCAATAGTTTCTTCTCGTAATAAAAAATGTTTTGTATTTTTAAACAGCTTTTCTGATGTTTTTCAGAAGAGACAATCCAGATTTTGAAAATGAAAAATGGGGAGATGGAGAAGACTATTATAATGATAACCCAGAAGCTATTCCACCCCTTCCATCAGATGGAGCCACAGGTGGTACACCAGCTATCCCACCCCGCCCAGAATACTCTTTGCCTAATAATGTAAGTTGTAGAAAAAATAAGCTGTTTTGGTATGTTTCTTGTTGCTTCCCATTCACTAATGATATGATATCATTCTTACAAAGATATGGTCTTTAAGTCAAAAAAAATTTCCCTCACTGAATTAACAAGACAATTCAGTTGACACCAATAAATGCAGTAACTTTGAAGAGCTTCATAGGGAATATTGCTTGATCCAACTTCTTTGCCAACACTGATCCTGTACATTACATTGACCATTTCTACATGTCAGCCATTCATTTCTCTGGTAGTGAGAATACTCTCTACAATCTGCAAATTACAAATTTCCTCTGTTTATTTGATCTGGTTAACACAGTTTCATTTGTCTTTTCCTTGATTGTTTTCATCTTTTAAGTAATCATGAATATATTGGTTGTGTCCCTTTTATCACAGGACCAACATTTTGGAAAATTTAATATAAATAATTTTTCTTACAATACCATTTTAATTTTTTTTTTTTTTAGAAACCCTTAAAAGAAGAAAATGATGGTAGATCTCATGATAATGATTGTAAGTAAATAAATAAAAAGTAAATCCATTCCATTTTTTTCTTGGCATTTTGAATTAATTTAATAGTGTTTTGTAAATTAAATTCTCTAACTTTTAGTTTTGATATGGATGCACTAGTTATTTTAATGATAATTGTATTTATGCTTAGCTAGTCAGATTATAATAAAGAAATTTTGAAATGTTCTTTAAGATTGTTTCATTACGAGATTTGAACTATATTTATAAATTGATCTAAAAATCTTATATTTAAACATTTTTAATGGTCCATGTAGGACTCCCATTTCTTAGGCTATTCCTCATTATTCAAATCTAGCACTCTCTCCTTCTAGAATAATAGTTATAACCTTATTAAAATAGCTAAGATGTATGTGTTACATTTATTGATATGAATCTATTTTTGATTATCAATTTCATTAATTTCTTATTTTATTTACTGCAGAATGTCTGTTACATTCTGTTTCTGATGATAAATGTGCAAATAATGTGCCAAAAAAAAATTCTATTTTTATAAAGAGATTATTAGAAATTAGATTTTATCTTTTTATGTAAGCTTTGAAGTTTTCTTACTAAGTCTAAATAAACATCTGATTCTTATTAAATCAGTGGATTAAGTTGAGAAATACATGAATGATATCTTTAAATATCTGTACATCAAATTAATTAACACCACTTAGTGAGTATTCTAACTATTTCATTGTATTAGCTAAAAAATTTGTTGGCAGCCCTATTTTGATATATTATTGAGTTGCAAATAACAATCTTTAATTTTTTTTTATTAACAAAATTTCATTACTTTTTTTGTTTATGTAATTCAAGTTCATTTTCTTCTTAACACATAATGGTGAATTTCCAATCATATCAATAGATGTCACTGACTCTGCTGAGCAAAGTCTGGATGATAATAATTTAAAATCTAGTAAAAAAGAAAAAACCATTGATGCTTTTGATATGGGTGAGTAAACTTGCAAGAATATATACCTGTATTATTAAACGAGTTGACTGATTTAATATTCAGTTTGGGCACTAAATGCAAAAATAGTATAGTATTTGTTGTGTTCTTTTTATTTCATTAACACTTATACTTTGTCTGGTGTGAGATTTTTGACCAGTCTATTTGTGCATTTAGGTCATTTTAGAATTTTGTATGTGTATAGCTAATACCATCTAAATTATTCAATACATGTAATGTAATAATTAAAGTATGTTTTATAAACAATTTGCATTTTAATTACATTTAGAAAATAACTGCATACATAAATAAAAATTAAAAAGTCATTCTAATCCTTCAGTAATTTAAATTCCTGTTTCTATTCTTTTATTTTAGTATTTCTGATTAGATATATAAATACTATCTTCGCAACTTAGGATAAATAGTTTCCCAAGCACTATCATCTTTTTAAAATGCAATCATCAGTTTCCATCAATACCAGTACGATCACATTTTACTGAAGCTATACTATAACACAGAAAACTCACCATATGGCACATTACTTTGCTAGTAACGCTGTGTATAATTTTAACGCTTGACCACCCCACTCCCATCTACACACACAGCATACTGCTCAGTTAAGTAAAGCAATATAATTTTGGTATGGGCTTGTTGACTGACTACACATTTTTTCTTCATTACATTTTTAAAATGCATTTATTAATTTTGCATGGTGTAATGAATTTAGTTCTCTCCAAATAGGTTACACATAATATGAAGTTAATTTTTAAATGTGTAAATATTTTTTTGCCTTCTTTAATCTGTAAAAAATGTATTAAAATGTTGTCAATTGCATAAAATAGATTTGGGTATTAAAATAGTGTTTAAAAAATAGCATGATTGTAGCAGGAAATAAGTTTTTATAGAACTTTTGCTGTTTAGTTATTTGGCTGAATTTTTGACACATTAGGCTGAATAGTCTTAGGTCCACCACAGACAGATTTACAAACAACTTGCTTTTACCAAGTTTGGCTGTGTTTGAAGATGTTGTCCAAGTGTACGGGCCCATTAGTCATGTGTCCTGGTTATTTTTCCACTGAAGATAACATTTTTTTTTTTAAATGTCTGTCTGATTTGGAGAAAAAAAAATATTTTCCAGCTTTTAGGAGGAAATGTAAAACATTATTTAACATTTTATTGTTTTTTTCTAATTTGACTCTTCTCTTTATTCATGAGACTTTTTTCAAATTATTAAATATCATGTTTTTGGCAGAACCATTTAGTGTCGAACTGCCACCTGCTCCAGGCATACCAGAAACACCACCTTCTAAAAAATTAGAAAAATCACAAGGTGAAAAAGATTTACGAGAAAGCAAACCAGTCAATGTAGCTTTGGAACCTGTTTTTGAAGAATGGTATCACAAAGAAATAAGTCGCAAACAGGTAACTGGAGACATTCTAAATTTAACACATAAAATACTTTTTAAATACCCTCAAGACTTTTTATTGACACTCATCAATGCTTTAAACAATTTAAAAAAAAAATCTTTTAATATCTGTTACTTATTTTATTCAAGAGTATGCTGTGTTTATAAAACTACTGAATCTCATTTTTAGAATTTTAATCTTGTGTGATTATCTTGCTTTTTATACTCTTTGTTCAGGCTGAAACATTGCTAGAATTTGATGGAGATTTTCTTGTAAGGAAAAGCTCTAGTGGCCCTGGTCAGTATGTTCTCAGTGGAAAGCAAGCAGGAGCACCCAGGCATCTTTTACTGGTTGATCCAGAAGGCATAGTAAGTAATCAGTGGCAAAGATTTATGGCTGTTTAGCTTATCATTGAATACTTGTTTAAATCATAATTTACTTTTCTTCAGGTTAGAACCAGAGATTTTATTTTTGACAGTGTAAGTCATCTCATCAATTATCACAGGCAGAACAGCCTTCCTATAGTTACACAAGGGAGTGAACTTCAACTGATAAGACCTGTTAAAGCTTATATTTCTTCTATTTAACGTACTGGGTATTATATTTTTCAATACTTGACAACGGTGTATTAGATTTAAATAAAGAAAAGAATAGGTAGACATCAGTCATATTCTTTATTGTAACTTCTGTAAGATTATTTTAAGTAAACTTCCAAAGTTGATAAAAAATATATACATGTGTGAAGCATTTTAAGCCAGACTAGACTAATCCACGCTTCTTGCATAAATTTATATAAAGATATGAAGCATTTGCTCTCCACACAACCCCTTATTAGACCTACAGAAACATTTAATCTACTCTGATGGGCTTTCCAAAGGCTAAGAGAATTTAACTTTGATATATAAAGCTTTTATAGCCATAGTAGACTTTAAAAAAGCAAATACATTTAATGTAAATTTTGTTAAATATTTGGCCTTGATTTGTATTGTCTAATTTTGAATATGAAGAGAATATTAATTCAATGTGACTTACAAAAAAATCAGTATTCTAAAGGGAAAAAAATTATTTAAAAACAATCATCTAAAAAAATGTCATGTTGCGCTAGTGTGTTGTGACATTTAATACAGGATTGTTTTTTACATAGATCAAAATATTCTAGCGACTTGTCAGTCATACTGTTCATTCTGCTGTCACGGGTAGCAGTGCTAATAATTAATTATTTCTGTGAAATTTAGTAAAGATAGTAATCCCCTGTCATACAGTATTGGTACCGTATTTTAAAAAATAATATTGAAATGAAGTACTGAAGATAACTTTGCTCATGCTTAAAAGTAACTGAGAAATAAAACTGACAGTTTAGATCATTTGTAAGTATCATTTTCATAAAACATGCGATTAGCAGCTGTAATATATTTTTAAATATTGATTAAACTAATTTTGAGTTAGTACATAACATTACAAAATTGAGTATTTCTCCTATTTGTTCCCCCAGAATTTTCGAGAGCTTGATGTCAAAGTATAACTTTAGTTTCTCATTGGATTGGTAGTTGTTTTTTTTTTAGTCTTGCCATTTTATAATTACAGTATCTTTCTATGTGTAAAATCATTTCACTCAGCATTAAATACATTTACTGTGCTTAAGGAATGATTTTGTTTAATTCTTTTGGTAATTAATTGTCTCTTAATACAATATGCTAATACATGTACATTTGATCTTAAAAAAAATTCCATTAAATTATGTTTTAATTTGATCAGTTCAACTGACAAAATATGTAAATACTTATGGTGATTTTAGTCAAGTTAAAGGTGATTTTTTATTTTATAAAATAATAAAATTTCAAGGAATTTTTTTTTCTTTGTTCAAATTGATAATTTGATGTACATATTTAATTATATATTCAAATTTTCATTTGTAATATATTTCCTAGATTGATAGCCATATTTTTTTTTAGTTTAATGGGTACTTAATTTTACATGTCGATATAAATTAATATTTTTTTATACTGTTAATATAATTTTATACCTTGCTGACTAGTCGATGGTGAAATAATTGAATTGTGCAAGTCCTTGTTTTGACTGTGTTTTAAAAGGCCATAAAAATAAATCATGTTTTCCCTTCCATTTATATTATGATCTTTATTTTATTTATTATTTCAGTAATTGATATTATCTTTTTATTTTGTCATTATATTGTTTTGTACAAGGTGGCTTTAAAGATAATAAAAAAAATCAATAAGTGGAATCTTGTGATTTTTTTTTCTAAATTAAAAATGAAATTTTAAATTATTTCAACTAGGCCATAGTGCGGGTTTTTTAAACTGACAAGCAGAATCTGACACTTTGCAACCAGGTATGGCCAGCACAAAGGAAACTAAATTTTCAGTTTTTGTTACCACTGATTTCATATTCAATTATTACATGTACTAAGTTTCCAATTTATGTTTAACTTCTAAACAGTGGTTTACTCACTAAGGCCGCCAATTTTATCATGGTTTGTAAAAGCAGTAAAAGGGAGGGTGGATTAGCTGATAAAACAGTAGTTTGGTCTAAATAGACAAACTTGGAGGCAACACTTTTATGTGTTGTAAATAAATTAGCGAAATAGTTTTAACTTAATTATCTATTGTCGCTTAAATTTATACTTTGGAATTCCTAGAATAACAACTGTAGTGCAATTTTTTAAATAATTATATTCTTTGTATGAAAAAAAATACATCAAGATGTTAACTAGGCTGATGATGAGAACTTTATCATCATTGGAGTAGCACAACTTTCCATTTTAAAATTTTTTAATGAAGTCTTGGGATAGTTAATATTGATGAATTACTATGATAAAAAAAAAACCAAAAACGCATCTTTCATTATCACCTTGAAAAGAAAAAAAAATATTTATGAAGTTTTAAGCCTAATCCATGATGGCTCTAAACGTTTCAGAAAGTAAGTCAAATCCTTAGCCCTTGGAGGCATTGTGGATAGTAAAATGTTTCTGTAGCCACTGCATGATAATGGGTTCTGTGACTAGCAAAATGCCAATATGCTTCATATATTTATAAATTTTTATGCAATAAGCATTTGAAGCCATACCATAATCCAAGAAAAGTGTTTAAAGCTAATCTGGCTTAAAGCTCCCTATAACAAAAACTTATAAAAAATAAGCTTTTATGAAAATATACTAAAAAGTAACACATATTTCCTTAGATCATAAAGACATTTATTGAATTTTTTTTTACTGAAGTTTCATTTATTTTTCTCATAGCTTGATACTTAATGAAATTTAATAATACATTACTTCCAATATAACTTCCTTAATTGAATGAATAGACTTGGAAGACAAACTAATTTCATAAATTACAAGAATATAAAATGGTGCTCAGGCTTTTATTTAGTAAATATATTTTAATAAATATTTGTATGATCTTAGGAATTATTTTTACTTTTTATTACATTGTAATAAAAGTTTTTTTAACAAGTTTTTTTTTTTTACATTTTGTTTAATTTCATACATTTTAGAATATGTTTTTCATTAGCTTTTGGCTTTAAAGTTAATATAAACAAAAAAAAATTAAATGGTACACTTAGTGACAAAAAAAGAATTAAAAAACTTGTTTTTTTTTTCATCTTACTTGTAAAATGGGAAGTAAAGGCGGCTGGGCGTTGTGCTACACAATCCACACAATCCCATCATATGCTGAGGTTATGGAAACAGATGGATTCTACACTTTATCTGCCCCATTTGGCCCGTTAGGGCCAAGAAGGGAAACTTTCCTTTTTTCTTTTTTTTTTTTACTTAAAATTGTTGGGGGTTAAAAAAAATTAATCTTGGTAAATTTTGTACAAAATATTAAAAACAGGGTGCAAGACAAAAAAGCTTTAGCACACTGCACACAAATGGACCAGTATTATACTTGCCACCATGATCTATCCCCATTATAGAAACAGATTCATAAAAAGTAATTAGCTTTAGACTTCACCACGATTTTTACTAATGGACACAAGAAGAGCTTTTGTCATGAGTAGACAAATAACAACAAGAAGTAAATGAAATAGAAGTGTGTTTTTTTTTAAGTTTATATCATTAATCGTCATACAAATATAAAAAAACATGTTTAAAAAAGGCCAGGTTTAGGTAACTTTTGCTTGGTCACTGGGTGTTTCTGGAACTTGAAAAGGTGATCTGGAAGTATTCTTCCATTCACAGTGTTAGGTAAAATTCTCTCGTAGGATGCAAGCTTGTGTTTGCCTTTTAAAGTTTTTCGCCACAAAACTTCCAATCCTCCATCAGTTGTAAGTCGTCTCTCTATATTGTGTTTATTATATCGTTTCCATGCACTCCCCCTATAGTAAATTCTTTTGCCTGTATTTTTTTCCCTAATGCATTGGTATGCAAATTGAGAACCAGAAGTTTTAATTTGTCCCAGAAATTGCAATGTACCAGTTAATGGTGACAAGCAATGTTCAAATCTTTCTGCTGTATTCTGTCCAGGCATTAAACAGACACTTCTCAAACTTTGCTGATTTACTTGTGCATATTTCAGTGTGAATTGCTGAAGACCAACTGCTCTACATACTCCAGAGTTCCAAATATTTCTAATGTAGAAAAAAGTTATGATACCTATCAGTTATTTACAACAAAAAAACTATCTAGCAACAGCAATAAATAAATAAGATGATGTTATACTGTTACCAAACATACAAAATTATCTGCAGGTTCAAGAATTTATTTCAAGCTTCCCAAAATTAAATATATTCTAACAGTAAATATAATTTTGTATTGGCTGGGAGACGTAAGGGAGGGGGCACTCAGAAATGGTCTTAGTTTCAATAGTTGCTGAGCCTAAAATTTTTGAATGACTCAAAATACTGATGTTGTAGATAACAGGCCAAAACTTACTTTGGAAATGGTGTCAGAAGGTACCCAGTCCATTATTGAGCCATAGCGTTAAAGTTCGGATCTCAGTGAGAATCTGGGGATTTTTTTCAGGTCCTGGTGAAAGTCCCCAAGTCGGCCAAGTCCATCCAGCTATTAATCGGACTTTAAAGTTGGGGGAGTAAAGGCGACTGGGCATTTGCGAACCACTCAAATACCTTTATATGCTGAGGTTACAGAAATGAATATACTGTAATTGTAGTCTATTGACTAACATGACTATCGATTATGGATCGTTTGAATGGTACCGGTACTTGAATATGTTTAGATTACTAAACTTAGACTTAGCCTGGCTAAAAAAAAGCCTAAGTCTTAGCCGTATTTGAAGCAAAGTCTACCCGTCGCCTCTGAAATTCGGTACATCTTCCTTTTCTATAATTCAATTATTTTTAAGCTACGTCGATAATTATAGTAGTTATATTTACCTAAAGAAAGACATAATGTTGATATTCAAAGTGAGAACAGTATCCCAGCTGAAGGTGATAAACGCTAATTGGTGATAAAGATTGACAAAAAAACATAGAAATTCTCTTTCATAGTATAAGTCAGGACGTCTAGGTTTTTTTTTAGAATTTCTATGTATTTTATTGTTATGAATTTGTAGCTTCGATAAATTGAAACGACAACCGGGAAAATCGAAATAACAATAAACAAAATCAGCATTAGATGATTTCTAACGTTGCTAAGTTTAATATATTTTTTATGGACAATGGCCAATAATGACCAAACATGTATAGAAGTACAACAAAGCTTATGCAGCGAGTCTTACAAAAAGCTAATTAAGGCAGTTGAAAAATCTGTTAAAAGAATAACGTCGAAAAACAGGTGAAAATTAAATAATTTATAAATACAATTATTATTAGTAGGCTATTAGTATTAAACATTGAGTCATTAATCATCACCAACTTTTCTGAAATTTTATCAGTTTTGAAGACTTGTATATTCTCGATGATAATGCACTATTTAAACGTTCTTGTCAATTTATTGAATTCTTACAGGAGCCCGAACGATGCTGATGGGTCGAAGCTTAATTAAGTACTTTTTTTTAATAATAATAATGTTTCATATTGAATGATATTGTATATAAACAAACTTTACCAACAAAAACAACCCCAAGACTTGGGCCAATTGTAATATATTTTAGCAATATTAAGTATAAATAAGAAAACATAAATTGTCCGTTTTTATGATAAAACAACAAATTTGGCAAAGCAATACTAATTACTCTTTATTTTGTACAGACAGTTTTGCTACTTAGTCTTTTCTACCCCACAGATTTTCAGGACTTTTTTTTTTTGCATCTACAATTTTCTGTACTTTCCACTTATCAGGACTTAGATAGACCAGACAATCAGTATTTAACTGGAGCTATGTTGTGATTCTAAAGTCTAAGTGCATGTTATTTAATAGTTTCCATGAGAGTGCATGGATCCCCACTGTTACTTTGATGTTCGCCCCTCTCCCCCCAATAAATGAGAATGACTGGTAGAATATGATAAAAAGATGTATGGGAACATTTAACTGGGAATGTTGATTGTTGTTCATTTTAATTTGAGCTGCCATGGAACTAATGCAATATTAATATGGGCTGTTTCAGTTGCTAAAGATTTTTCAATGAATGATAAATCATGATTGAATGATGTTATTCTGTTTGTGTGTGAAGTCCCTGTAAGGATGAGATGTTTATCTCTCACATCCACTGCTTGATTTAAGAAAAAACCAGTGCCGGGGATGAAAAAAATTTTCTGCAGAGCAGGGGATAAATGTCATCCCTGGTGGGGATGAAAAAGGCTAAACCAGAGCCGGGGATGTCCCCAGCGGCAGCGAGATGCCAACAATTTTTTTGAAGATCTTCAATTTAAAATCCATGGGCTAATTTATTTTCATAGACAAAACCAACAAAAATATAAAAAAATGGGGAAAACATAGGTCTTAATTAACATAGTTCACGTTGGTTCAAACAAATTTGGAGCTGCACATTAATAGGACAAACAATGAATTTATTTTTAACAAAAAATGCAATTTTTTCATTTATTCTCTGTTTTTTTAAATAAAATATTCCGTTACTCATAATTATTTCAATTATTTAAACAAATTATGACGTTGTTCCATAACTTATTCTTTTGTTGGTTTGCCAGAAGGTACATCGCTGGCAGAATATCTTCCGTCCTTTAACCACATTGTGGCATAGAACTTTGCATCAAAATATTGAAGTGGTGGACCATTAATTTTAATAAACAGCAAGTGTTTGATGTTTCGACATCTAATGAATTATGACGTGAAAAACAGTTACCATCGACAATAATGCAGCCTCGCTCTTCAACTATTTTTGTCAGATTTGTGTATAAACTTGTTGAAACATTATAGGAGTCCCCAGGCCTAAAAATGAAAACGACGCAGTATGAATTGCAATGAATGACTTTCAGAGCAGGCGCAGTTCTAGGGGTAGGCCAGGAAAAAAGATATATGCCCCCACAACCTACTATATACTGGCCTTAAAAGTTCCCTTAGCCCTATCGGGGCAGATGAAGTGTAGAATTCATCTGTTTCTATAACCTCGGCATATAAAGGGATTGTGTGGTTAGCACAACGCCCAGCCGCCTTTACTTCCTCAACTTAAAGTCAGGTACCCATTTTAAGCTGGGTGAACTTGTGGGACGACTTTGAAACACATTTCACCTGGAAAAATTCCCATGGTTCTCACCGAGGATCGAACCCAGGACTCTCAGGTCGACAGTCGAGTGTCTACACCACTCAGCCACCCGTTCCACATATATTGGCCTTCCCGAGGACCAATTCGTAGATCCGCCTAATGTCATCGTATTCATATCAGCATCATCAAGAGAAAAATCATTTTAGATTACACTGTCTGGTTTAATTTTATAACATGTGACGCATCTTATAGTTGTGAATCAGTCTTGAAAACTTATATTACACTACGAACAAATGGTTTTACTCCACCGTTACCATTAAACATAAATCTGTGCGTGCAGAATAAAGCATTATTTTATCAATACATCCAACTAACTAGGTATTTTGATTTCAACTTCAAATTAAACTTATTAAAGTCGAATAATCTAAACATGTAATAACAAATTATTACTACGGATATACTGTAAAACATGACTTACATGCAGTAAACGTAAAATGAAGATCATGTTTTTGAGATTTCACTCCTTGAAATACAGTTTTTTTTTTGTAAAGGAAAACTTTGTTTTGGGTTAACGTTTGAACTTTTTTACGAGGCGGTTCTTAGACATCTTAATTAATTTAAAATTATAAAATAAAAATATTTACTTTAAATCTTTGTCTTGATTTCTATATGAAAATAAAATTTTTCGATTGATAAATTGTGCCATACGACTTAAGAGCGACGAATTAAAAGTGAACATAAAATTAGAACCCAAGATTACAAAAAAATACTTCGAACTCTTACTGTACGGTTATTTCTATTGATTCGGTAGATAGAAGCGCAGTACAAAATTATGAAGTTAAATGGAAATATTTACCAGTGCTTGCTCGACTTAAGAAAACGTCAGAGCTGGGGATGAAAAAAATTCTGCAGAGCCGGGGATAAATATCATCCCTGGCAGGGATGACATTAGCTAAAGCAGAGCCGGGGATGACAGTTCTCAGTGCCGGGGATATACCCAGTATCCCCGGCGGTAAATCGAGCACTGCTTACATTCTATTAACCACAAATGGAATGGGTTTTTTTATCCCTTCTTTCACCTCCACCTTAGTGGATTGTGCAATGGAAATGATGTCCCCCAGCTGTAAGCAACAAGATAGTCCAATATATATTAAGTAGCTGTTACATTGAAAAAAAAACTACTGCTCATTCTATGGAAACTACTCATTCATATAAAAATAGGCATATTAGCATAATTACAATATAACCCCACAATTTTTAAAATGCTTTTTGTATATTCGTGTGTTATTATTGCTATAAGATATTTATTAGGGTTATTTCTTGTTACCTATTATGGCAGAGGAAAAATTTTCATTGCTAAGAAGATTTGAATTAAAATAGGGGCTGGGTTAAATTTTTGTATAATTGTTGAATTTTTTAGTAAATAAATGGTTCTCAACTAAAAATTATAAAATAAAATTTCATTTTCATGTAGTAAATTTAGAACATAAAATATTTCTTTTTTTTTTTTTCAGAATTAAACCTTATTTAGAATTGTGTTTTGCAGATGTACTCAAAAGAGATAGAAAAATCTGTGTTCGGTTGTTTGAAGATATGTTGAATGAACTAGAAACAATAATGAAGGTAACATCTTATACCTGATAAAAAGCGTGTTTCATACCAGAAAAGTGCTGAAAATCCAGAAAGCTTGTTTTATCAAAGCAAAACTTTCCATCAAACATAATAAATGCTTTGTGAGCTAAAAAAAATATTCTTATGCAGTATAATCAATGCATGTGTATGTATATATGCTTGTGTGTAATATATATATATATTTATTTATTTAACAAAAAGTTTATGAAAATTACTCTTTATGTAGGAGTTGGACATCTTTTGTTGTTTGTAATAAAATCACTCCGTTTGCTCACGATTATCGTTTTCTTTGGCATTGGCATGAAACTTATCTAGTGACATTTGCTTTTGCATTTGTTTGTGACAGATTCAAAGCTTTCCCAGCAACATCTTATTCCCAAATTAAATAGACCTCCATAATTTCCTTTGAAATGAGGTATTTATCATTCTTTTTCTTAATGTTGCATTTTTCTTCATTGTCGCAGTTTACCATACCACACAGTGACAACAATTGCAACACTTTAGTAAACAGTATCTTCTTTAACAGATTTCGATAATATAAAGTAAGCATGCTGAGTGAGACTGAGCATGGGAGAGAAGAAACATTGGGTAATTCTTCATTCTTAATTTCTTGAACTCCTTGTAGCTCTCTATCTCACTCAGTATTGAGAGGCCTTTTTCATCTTCCCTCACATAATATATATGTATCAAACAGAAGGATCCTCATTTAGATTGCTACTTCCAACCGCTGCCATATTTGGCGGCTGTTCTTTCTTTGGCCTCAGGGGTTCCACTGCAAAGCCATTCTGGTGATATCTTCCTGAAAGAATAGCCTATCCATCTCCATATTCTTTTTTGGCTCAGTAGTGATCACTTAATGCTTAGAAGAAAAAGCAACAAATAGACTTTGCCTTTATACCCAAAAAAGAGTTTATAATTAAAATGATTTAGGCTTAACTTTGGAAGAAGTTATTTCTCATTTATGTCATTATGTTTATTTTGTGCAAAACATTTTTTCTAAGAGTATTCACAATTAGCTTTTATCATCACTAAAATGCAGGAAGAAATTGAATTGCAGCTCAGCATGAATAATGTAGAAAATCTTTTAACGGTGGTAGATGTACTCAAATTGGAATATGGACATTCAAGTGAAAGAAAATGGTAATAATTGTGTGTCTTTTAGTTTTATGTAGTGGGTCAGCTTAAAACAAGTGAACACCTTTTTCTTTTTCACTTTTTTTTTCTATTTCTTTTTTAATAAAAGGAGACCAAGTGGAAACCCTAAAGAGGATTTAAAGGCACATTTTGTAGATGTGCATCAAATGGAGTTAAATAAATTGGAAAAAATTCTCACTACCCTAGAATCTCAAAATAAACTTCTCAAGGAATGTGTAATGAAAACAGATGATAGACTTCAGCAGTCCTTAACGATGGTGCAAGAGTGTTGTTCGTCATGGGGAGAGGTACTTTTTTTTTTATTATTTTTATTCTTCAGTAAAGTTTTAATAGTGTTGATGACTGATACGGCTCTCATGCTTTTACTATTTTACATTAATAATTTATTGAATCAATTACTGGGATGGATAGTGACATGAAATATTTATCGTGGGAGGTGGTCACTTCAGGTCAGTAGTAGAGACAAGCCATTCCAGGTGTATTCTCAGGAATGCTAGGTGATATGTGATTTCTAGGGTAATCTGATACCTTCAACTGGGATAACTTTGGGGACTCAACACATTAACTGACCCATTTTAATCAAAAATGTCATGGTAGGATTATAAGACTAGTGGGGTTTGAAGGAAGAATTTATTAGCCTGCAAAGATATGTGAGAGAACAAGCAGTTTTATTTGAATACATTGGACTTTGTGGAATTACTTTGTCTATTTTACTATGGTGCC
This sequence comes from Bulinus truncatus, assembly GCA_021962125.1. NCBI lineage: Eukaryota > Metazoa > Mollusca > Gastropoda > Planorbidae > Bulinus > Bulinus truncatus. Next base: position 1,057,930 of record JAGDYQ010000039.1, read on the forward strand.
ATAACTATATGCTGTAAAATAAACTTGTTTTGATAAAAATTAGTGCTTTAGAGTCGATCCTATAGATGTAACATTCTGGTGTTTGTTAAGTCGTTGATACACAAACAGGAAATACAACAATTAGGAACATAAGAGGCATGCATCTATTAGCCTATTGATTATTATTTTATGTTCTAAAAATTTTATTTTAATTAAATCAACTTTTATAATAAGAGAGTAAACATACAGAATATCCTAAAAGGACTGATAACATTTTTATGTCTGCTAACAAAATATTTATTTTACTGAAATAACTAATCTTTTCAATAAAAAGAGTTTGTGTTATTAGAGATCATTCCCCTATAACATAACCCTTTTTTTCTTGATATTTGACCCTCACATTATGCAACACCTGGATTAATTTTGCAATCAACTAAAAAACCTGTTTGTTTTTCACATCCTAACTGCATAGAAAGTAAATTTTTAAAAATGCTCTTAATTATATATTTGCCTATATGTACTCTTAAGCAAAAATTACTATTTTCGGCAACCCACGTCTAATTTTTTGAAACCCTATGCAATACTAACAACTTAACCTTTAAGGGTCAAACTTTTAAAAAAAAAAATCTGCTTTACACATACCCCAGCACAGTATTCCGTATCAATTACTGTACAGTATTTAGTAGGGAGCGACCGATAATCGGATCAGTATCAGAGCGATATTGGCACTATCGGTTAATATCGGATCTGCCGATTTTTGTAGGGAGCGACCGATAATCGAACCGATATTGGCACTTTGGGTTAACTATCGGACCGGCCGTTTTTTGGCTGCCGATACATTGTTTTTTTAGTTTTTTTTCACTAATCTAGTAACTCTAAACTGGTTTTGGTTTACAGAGTTAAAGTGTTTTTAATTTTTCAAACTTTTTTAAAAATCTGCTACAAGTAAATTCAGTAAAAATTACAAAGATTAACGAAGAAAATTATTTCAATTTCATCACAACTTTCACAAGTTAGTGAAGTTACAATTAACAATTAATACATTTTTACTTTTTAAGTTTGACATTAATTATTTACAACTTTATCTTACTTTTCTGTTTGTGTACAAGTAAAAACAACAAATTGTTTGTTATAAGTTTAATATTTTAAACAATAAACATGCAGATTTCTGAGATTATGCAGGCATGGTTTGTGTTTCTGACTTCGGTCTTCCTATCTGTCTTTTCAAATCTTTTGTTCTTCTAATCTTCTTCATCTGCAAGACACACTTTCATTAATAGCAAAATATAGGTATCGGCAAAAATGCTGAGGGAAAATATCGCTATCGGACTATATGTAAAAAGTCATATCGGTCGCTCCCTAGTATTTAGCAAGAGATGGCACACCTGAGCTGAATGATAACTGCGGTCAATTTTTTACAAAGCAAAATTTACTTAAAAGAGTAGCACCATAATTGTTTTTTCAAGATTAAATAAGGGGCAAAAGTACTGAAATTACACAAGAGTGGCTCTTTTTTAATTATCAATGATAATTTTGTTAGTGGTTAAAGGATTATTGATTGATGATGTAAAATGAAAATTACAGCTCCATATTATATTACTATATTATTTAAAGAATAAAATATGCATCACTTCAATGGGTCCAAAAATGATAGCATGAATACTTTTTTCAATTATCTATATATATATATCTCCTCTTCGAGAAGACGCCGGAAATACGTCACAGCAAGCAAGAATATAAGTCAACCGCGTTCGACAACTCACATTGAAAGACTATTTATAGATTTGTGGAATTCCCACATTTGTTTTTTTTTTTATTTCATTTATAAAACCAGTATGCTACGCCGCGGGATTGCTAGTTCAATAATAATTCTTTTTTTTTTAAAGGAATAATTTAAAAAACATTTTATGTTTTTATCAAGAATTACAAAGTAACTCATATTACATTGTAAATACTTCAGATGAATATATTTTCGAACTATACATTTTAAGGAGAATATAATATATGTATAACTATAAACTGTAGTTATGTCACTGAATTCAGAAAGAAATTTTTGTTTTAATTTACAAGTAATGATAATACTAAACAAACATAATTACAAGTTTTTAGCAATGTATGTACAATTTTGAGAAATAAGATGAAAAGAATAATGCGTTGAAATTAATAGAATGATATATAGTGATATAGATCTAATTTACATTATTACATATCAATATAGAGAAATTCACACTAAAAAATTCTAATCTGAACAATATACATATATAAAAAGGATATTACATACTTTTTGCAGTCTACATATTTTTTTTTAGTAATAAATAACTTATGCATTTTAAAATTATTTTCTGATATGCTTCTGTTGAACCTTCACTCTCTTTAACTTAGCAGGATAAATGTATGAATTGATAAAATACATTTTATTACAATTATATAATTTTCATCCTTGAAAAATGTACAGTAATATGGAAAAGTATTGCTAGGGAAAAAAAATTTAGGTGCTCCTCTTATAAGATGCAGGTGATCTAACAATAAATAGATAACAAGGCTGCATTAAATTTCTCATCAACCACAGTATTTTTAGAAATAAAAACAATCATAACATTGTTTACTACAGAAAAATGGGGTGCCACAACTGAAAAAAAAATTACCCAAGAGTCCAAGATCCTTCTTGATGCTAAAATGACTAAATATTTAAGTAACTAGATATAAATTTTAATTTTTAACATTAATTGCATAAAAAAATGCTAACCCTTTATTTGTGATGTCTCTTTAAATATAACATTGTGTATATATTTGCTGGAGATATATCACATCAGGAAATAATTCTGTGTTAACTTACATTTATTCTCCATTTAATAATTATTTCATTTAACATTTTAGGCTGCTCTAGAGGTTACAGACCAAACAAGATCAAGTGTTATGAATTGCATCTAATATGGCTATCTAAACAAGCTGTTTACATATGTAAGAGTTTACATACATATACAAGAAATGTTTAAAAAAAAGATATTTTCTTTTATTTATTATTTTTATTTTAAGAAAATATTTATTATAAATGATTCATTATTTTGACTTTTTTACACTTTGTTCTGTAATTTGCCTATTTGCAAAATGAGGCTTTTATTTAACAGCATCCTTGGTTTATATTCTTTAAAGTATTTATTTGTTCTTGTATCAACATATTCAAACTTGTGTATCAGTTTCTTCATCACTTTCTGGGAATGAATACCTTTTCTTTTTAAGTCTTTTCTGACTAGCTGAAACTGAATCATTACTATCTTCCTCTTTGATAGTCAGCACATGTTCCTCTAAACTATGAGCATAATCAGTTTCTTGGTCATTTGTATTTAGATCTCTTGAACGTTTACATGATTTATTTACATTAAAAGGCTCTGCTTTCTGCTCTTCATCACTTGATTCTGCTCGTTTGATTCTAGAGTAGAAATTTCTTATTCTGTGCTAAATGATTAAAATATGAAATAATGGAAAGAGCAAACTTTTTGAAATATTAAATTAGAATTTAATTTTTGTATGCAGATAATTTGTTCAACTATATAAATGATAAGCTAAAACACTACAATTCTTACAAAAATGTTTTTTATTGTCACACTCGCCTATTTTACTGCCAAATGTATGGAATATAGATTTATTCCATTGCAACAGTAATAAAAGATTTTCACCTTGAGTGTTCATGCTTCACTATAATTTTACCCAGCAAATAATATAAACAATTGAAAAATGTTAATTACTCAGATTTTATTTTATTTTTTTTCATAAACTATAGTTTACCACTAGTTGCTAGCTGATAAATAAATGTATGAAGGAACAATAAAAACTTACAGACTTCCTTTCCTGATTGTCAAGACTTTTTTCAGAATCTTCTTCTGAGGAGCTTTCTACTGATGAGATGCTGTCACTTGTGTCTTCATAATCATCAAAGTTATAGTCATTATATCTACCAAATATAAATATATATATAATGATATCATAAATACAAATAAATTTTGTCCACTTAATATTTCTAGTTAATTTTAATTTTTTTTTTTAAGATAATTTTGGATGATTTTTTAATGTAATTCAAAAGAAATTTAAAATGATCACAAACATCTTTGTAAAGTTATTAACAGTTTTTTTTGGCGTCACATGCTTCAAACTTGATAGATCTTCTGCTAGAGTAGGTATTTCTTTCCAAATTTCATCTCGTGATGGAAGTTTAAAACTAGGTTTTTTTAGCTTTTGGTGTAGTCTTGCTGACTCTCTTTTTGGCTGTAATAAAAGGATCCTCAAGTTAGGAGTTATAATTTCAGGAAAAACAGTTCATTTGAATGAATTTTTTTAATCAGTAGGTTACTTGTTTGCATTAATTCATTTAGGCAAAAGTAGCAGTAAACATGTTACCCTATTATAACAAATATTATGATGTCAATGTATCTATTCTTGTGTTATAACTAAATGGGGAAAATAT
>JAGDYQ010000039.1:1062870-1076325 GCA_021962125.1 Bulinus truncatus
TCAATGTGAGGACCGATGTCATGATATAAATTTGAAATCAGTAGCAATGTTTTATCAGCAGTGCTCTGGCGACCTCATCAATGTGAGGACCGCTGTCATGATATAAATTTGAAATCAATAGCAATGTTTTTATCAGCAATGCTCTGGCGACCTCATCAATGTGAGGACCGCTGTCATGATATAAATTTGAAATCAATAGCAATGTTTTATCAGCAATGCTCTGGCGACCTCCTTAATTTGAGTAAAAGGAATCTCCCTTGAATAGAAATCCTCATCTGTACTTAAAATAAATTCTTTATATTACAAGCTTTCAGTTAAGGCTAGCTATTGTAGGCTTATGTAAATGTGTACAAGTCAGCCACTATTGATGATAGGCTAATTATTTAATTGCCGAGGCCCTTTAAAATCCTATTCTATACAAGCGAGCTATTCACACAATAATAAATATAAATAGACCAAACTGAATTAATCGCAGTCTGTCACATATGGTCAGTAAGCTCCCCTTTTAAAATTTTAATTTTTTTATTCACCTTGCATATACATTTCAACCAAGACCTGTAGTGATTTTGTTATTGAACTAATCTGTTGTAAAACCTGAAAGTTTTATTATTTTTCATATGTATATAGTAATATCGAATGTTTAACAACTCCTACAGTACTGTTTTAATGTTCTGCTGGCTTACATCTAAAAAAAAAATATTGAATCACTGACAACATAGTAAGTGAGCAATAGATGATGACTCTTCATAATTGTATTACTAGTATTTAGATCTAATAACTGCCATGGACTATTTAGGGGTTGAATTTAGAAGGTGGTCGGACTTTTCGACCCCGGGACAGTTCGACCACGCCATTTCGACACCGCGACACTTAGACCCCGGGACAGTTCGACCCCGGACTATTCGACCCGTTAACTGATATAAAAAAATATTTGAAGAATTATTTCTTTGTTTTAAATATGTTTAGTAACTTTGTTCAACATTTGTTAAATTGTTAAAGAAATTTTTTTTTTTTTTTTTTTCAAACGTTTTGTTTTATATTTTTTTTTAATTGTATAAAAATGTGTGTTTTAGTTTTTGTAGACACAAGCTGTGTGATTACACTCAACAACACCCACCCCCTCCCCCTTTTTTTTGATTATAACCCAGCTCTGATCAGCGAAGACTCCAATGTGATAAGTGTTGCCAGACAGGTATAATAACAATGTACAGATAATTCAGCAGGTAAACGTTATACTGAACTATGTCAGGGTGGCCCTATATACTGTGACATTGTCAGGGTGGCCCTATATATTGTGACATTGTCAGGGTGGCCCTATATACTGTGACATTGTCAGGGTGGCCCTATATACTGTGACATTGTCAGGGTGGCCCTATATACTGTGACATTGTCAGGGTGGCCCTATATACTGTGACATTGTCAGGGTGGCCCTATATACTGTGACATTGTCAGGGTGGCCCTATATATTGTGACTTCGTCAATGTGCCTGTGACTAGAGTTGACACAATTGGTCAATGAAACTCATCTGCAAGCATGAGAAGTGTATATAAGATATATTGTCGGTCTTTAAAAACTTTTGAACGTCCTTAAAGCATCAGAACCTTACAGAAACACATATTGTAAACAGTTAAAACACATATTTTAAACAGTTAAAACACATATTTTAAACAATTATAACACACATTTTAAACAATTATAACACACATTTTAAACAATTATAACATATTTTAAACAATTCAGACTTGTATTTTAAACAAAATTAATACAATATAAATATTTTTAACAATTAAATACATGTTTAACAAAGTTAAGAAACATATTCAAAAAAAAAAAAAAAAGAAATAATAATTCAAACATTCTTTTTATCAGTTAACAGGGTCGAATAGTCCGGGGTCGAAACGTCGCGGGGTCGAAGTGTCGCGGGGTCGAAGTAGACCAGCAGAAAAAAGTTCAGTTTAGTTTATAAATTATTCCTTTCAATGTTAAATATATCATTCCTGACTTCATTAATGATTCATTTATGACTTCATTCATGATATCTAGTGAGCGAAGAAAAAACAAGTTACGCTGAAATTTTTCTTTTTTTTTTTTGTCTGATTTGATTTGAGAGGGCATTTCTAGGCCTAGAGCTGGCATTGCTGGGCCTTGAACGGGCATTGTAAACCCTTGATCCGTCATTAACAAGCGACGCATGTTGAAGAGATGCATCGGATCTTTCTTGGGGCGGCACACTGCCACACGTCCTGGCTTACGTTTGAACACCGCAATGCGACCTGGTTTACATTGAAACGCCACCCTGTGAGCTGATTTACACTGATACACCACCCTGCGAGCTGGTTTACACTGATACACCACCATGCGAGCTGGTTTACACTGATGCACCACACTGCAAGTAGGCTTGAGATGGCGCAACACCTTTGAAACCATTTTATCACTTCCCTTCCCTTCATGTGAATCAAGAGTTTTAGAGCCGGACTTACTGTCTTGTAAACTAGGTCTAGACTCCATGTCCCTGTACGCAGCATACGACAGCACATTAGCCCGGTCCCGTGTGTCTGCGAGATCTCCCAGCAGCGAATTCATAGGGACGGATATCTGATGCTTGCTGTGCACAAACTCGATTTCTCTTTGCAGCTTAGAAAAGTGTCTCATATAGCTGTCTAATCTGTATTTAAGACGTCGTCCGCGGCGTTCGTATGCAACGCCTGTCTCACCATTGGAAGTCAAGACGAACTGTTTCGACATCTCCTGCAGAAGATGCATCATCGTGTCCGTCATCGCACATAAACCACCGACGACGTCTATCTTTCCTTTGTGAAGTCTGCCGTATTGGAGATTAGCATATGCCTGGTAAATAAAAAAATTATACGTGATTGATAACAAAATACATTTTAAAATATCGGTTTAAGAGTCCATTTTTTAAATAATATCTATCACTGCCAAGTTTCAAATGTATACCCCTCAATCAAAAATAAAAGACCTTATGTGGTCTTATATCAAGGCCGTTGATATTGACTATTCACTACCTAGTAGGCTCTTTAAAGTCTTTGCAAACCGGGGCGCGTCTCTCCAACCGCTAAGTCAGTATATGGCCGGGGCCCATCTCTTCAACGGTTGAGTCAGTATATGGCTGGAGCCCATCTCTTCAACCGATAAGTTAGAATATGGCTGGAGCCCATCTCTTCAACTGTTGAGTCAGTATATGGCTGGAGCCCATCTCTTCAACTGCTGAGTCAGTATATGGCTGGAGCCCATCTCTTCAACCGATAAGTCAGAATATGGCTGGAGCCCATCTCTTCAACTGTTGAGTCAGTATATGGCTGGAGCCCATCTCTTCAACTGTTGAGTCAGTTGGAAAGATATTCTAATTAATTCAAAGGCCGCCGCCAAAAACAAATCCAGGGCCCTTTACAAAAAATTGACAACTGGGCCCCCCTCTGCTCCTTTACACCCAAAAGGGTCCAATCTTGTTGCAGCAAAAAATTAAGTTAAAAATAAATTTTGAAAACAACGGGGCCCACATTGATCGAGACCCCTAAGTAATAGCGTAGCTAACTATTTTAAAACATATAGAATGTGAAATTTAATTGTTAAGGCTAATTGAATTCGTTTCATGCTTTACACATACAATTCACCTGTGCCCTACAAACGAGACAAGAAAGGTTTTGTTGAGTTAACAAGCCAGTGGCACGTTTTCTAGTTAAAATCATGCCAAATAACAGTTCCTTAATCTCTTGACTCAGTCTCCAGCCACACTACCAATACAAATTCTTCTCAATAAAATGATATACAGCTATGAATAATAACTACTGAGAATTCATACAGATCTACTGATACAATCATACAGATCTACTGATACACTCATAGAGATCTACTGATACAATCATACAGATCTACTGATACAATCATACAGATCTACTGATACAATCATATGGAAACATCAGGAGCCCTGTCATGTATTCTTGAATAAGGTCCACAAAACCGATAAACGACTGTTTTGTTCTTTTTCTTTTTAGAAATAGAGGTTTTTTGTGTTAACAAAAAAAATATTTTAAATCGTATCGAATCATATATAGTCATGTATTATCGTATATTGTCGTAAATGCTCGAACCTCTTTATCTCCGTTTAATGAAGGTCTATAAATAAACAAATGTGGGACGGATGGCCGAGTGGTGTAAATACTCGACCTGAGAGTCCTGGGTTCGATCCTCGGTGAGGCCCATGGAATTTTTCCAGGTGAAATTTGGTGCAAAGTCGTCCCACAAGTCCACCCAGCTTTAAATGGGTACCTGACTTCAGTCGGGGAAGTAAAAGCGGCTGGGCGTTGTGCTAACCACACAATCCCTTCATATGCCGAGGTTATAGAAACAGAAGAATTCTACACTTCATCTGCCCCGATGGCCCGTTAGGGTTAAGGGAACTTTACTTTTTTTTATAAATAAACAAAACCTATTGCGCTAGGCAAATACTTTTTTTGTTACAGTGTAATGTTACGCTTTTGTTGCAATGCTAATTTATAAGTTATTACCTTATTACAAGAATTAGAAGGATCAGAGCTCAATTCTTCACTCGAGGAATCACTTGTTTTGTCTTCACTGGTGGACCTTGCTGTTGCCATGTTTGCTTCACTTTTACTTGATGTGCACACGTACTAGTTGTACACACGTACTGGTTGTACACACTTACTAGTTAGTTGTAGAATACAATCGTGCTGGTATGCTATTCATATTTAAGTTGGAAAAAATTGTGAGCCCATCTCAGAGCTCATGATAATGACTGTAAACAGTTCGTCCCATTGGTTAACTTAACAAGAAATAAATAAATGAGTCCATTGGCGTTAAATGGATATTGCAAACTAGTGACAGTCATAGTGTGCATCTTAACTCACTCCTTTACTATAGGTTAATTAACTGTCAGGTAACATAAATCAACACTTCTCAGCTGTTGAAACTTACAAAAGTCTTCAGCGAAAGATTAAATTTGTTTCAAATGAAGAAGTAGGGGTTACTGCCCTTTCGTGTGTGTTGATTTCTTAAAATTTGCGAACAAAATTCTTGATTTTAAAAACGTTCAATATAAGTGTTCAGCAAGTTATCAAAAAAAAAAAAGAAAAATGTGTGTCAAGCCAAAGAACATGCTACATGACTTCAAAAAGAATTCGAACCACTGGCATCGATCACTTGATTTCGAAGGGTTTACAACCCCTGACCTATCAAATCTGTCCGGCTATCAATTTCAGCCACCACAGAGTTGTCTATTTGGTTAAATCTGGTTCTGACTCAAACTCTGTGTGCCCATCTGGCAATGAGGCGTCATTTATCTATGACCACCGTTGTGCCCTCATGGCCACTGTGAAGCCTCGGTCGCGGTGGTGGTGACTGGAGGTGTGCAAAATTTATGTAGACAGTGCTGGTCAGCCCCGTAGCGTGACAATTCTACAGCAGGGGCCAGGCATTATACAGCAGGGGCCAGGCCAATAGCGGGGGGGGGGGGGCAGGAAATAAAGTTTACTAAGTAGAGCAAACAAGTAGAGGGGGCCAGACAAAACGCAGGGGGCCGGCCCCCTGCCCCCCCCCTTCGCACGCTACGGGCCTGGTGCTGGTCTTAATTCGATTGGACCTAACCTCGCGCAGTATAGGAACCAGCGTGTTCAATATATTATATCAGTTCGTTCTCAAAGTCTGGGTCGCGACCCACCAGCTTTTAACTTTTCTTTCTTTTATTAGTTTTTCTTTATTTATATAAATGAAGATACTGTAAACCCAACGTATTTCTTAGTGGGTAGCAAATCACACAAGTTTAAGAACGACTACACTATTTTAGAATTGTAAAGCATTAATAAATATTAAAAAAACGCATTGCAATATATCTGTGTTAGCTGGGGTGTAACTAATTTGTTTCTGGTCGGATATCCTACTTTCTTAGGGCCAGTTATGAATAGAGGATTAACAAGATAACAATTTGTCAGTAAAGGAACACGACATACTATACTTCCTCTTGGTATTTTGATACAGAGTTGTGCTATGATAAGCAGAGTGGGCAGCATGAAGCATCTAAATAAGGAAAGCGGTTTTAGCAGCGAAGTTCTGCAACTGAGCGACAGAACATCATAAAACTGGCATTTACTTTAAATAACTGGCTGAGTTCTTTTTGTTCTAGACTTGCGATTTGTACAGCTATCCACACAGCCTGTCTTCTGTAGCTACATCATTACGTTTATTTTCAAGCAGAATGAGTACATTCTTATAAGGTTCTTTCTATCAAAATTACCTCCCTTAAATCTAGTAGATCTCGCTAATCTCCCCCTTGTTAGACCTTGATTGTCGTTTGTCAGTAAATGGTTTCGTGTCAAAGGTTACTTTAATCCGGGTGTTAGCGACTGTGTAGAAATTTGGTGGACAGATAAGGCTAGGGCACCATACACTAAACAGCAAGGTCCTCTAGACACATTTTGAGTATTTATAGAACCATTTACAATTAAGTATGACCCTTGTGTGTCTTACGTCAACAATACCGTTCTTTGACACAGCCTATGGCGACTCGGTGGCGCCACCATTTCAGATTTTCATGGATTGACATTAAAAACGCCCAACGTGAAAGTTCCCAATGGCTGTTATTGCTCTAGACCAGTGGTCCCCATCTCCCGGGCCGCGGACCGGTGCCGGTCCGTTTATCAATATAGTTAGTACTAGGCCATCCAAGAAACATTAAAATTATTTCTTTCTTATTTACTGTTGTGCATTCCTCTCGGGGTAGTGCAACTTTCAATGGGCGAGAAATAATCAACGCCCCCCCCTCCTTTTCCAGTGGACCGCGGTGAAATTATCAAACGTTGACCGGTCAGTGGCGGGAAAAAGGTCGGGGGGACCACTTCTCTAGACCCTTGAGTCGCGGGCCACATTGGGTTAATACATTTTAGCGGCGGTCCGGAGCGGTTGGATAGAGCGTTGACATGAACTGATATGATAAAAATGTAAAAAGTCATAACATACGTGTCATGTTTCATTTTGAAACGAGAGGCGGGTTTGATTTAAAATGTCTAACGGGCCGGATTAGGCCCGCGGGCTGTTGTTTGCCCATGGCTGGCCCAGACTGAGGAAAGATCAGATCGGTCGAGGACATCGACAGTTGATAAAACTCACAATTTTTGTAACTCGTAGGCGCTGAGCTCATTCGTCCGATCACGTGACGAGTTTGAGACCTAGCGATTCAAAGGTTAGTTGTGCCGCTGAGAGGGGGCAGGGGGGGCAAGGGCCCAGGGGCCCGGCGAGTTTTAGGGCGAGTTTTACGGGCCCGGACTGAGCTGGCCAATAACATTTTGAAAATATTATTATCAGCACGGGTGGGGGCCGTGACAGCCTTGCCCAGGGGCCCGAAATTTCTGTCGGTGGGCCTGTATACAAGCAGTGGAGCGGTATCCTCCCTCTTCTGCCATTAAGGGCGGCATCTTCTTCACGTTTAGTAATGTATGGCACAGAAATGGGGGGGGGGGGAGATATTTTAGATTGTGCCTCTGTACGCCACTAAGGTTAGTTATGAGTTACGCTACTGCTTTTATCCACCACCACTCCTTCGCTACCCGCACCTATGACCGATATGATCTCACCTTGGGTATGATGAAGAGCGTGTACTGCAAAAAAAAAAGATGTCTCCTTAATGGTGATTGGTTCGACCTTAAAGATTAGGTTAACGTCATATCCTTGCCTTCGCCATCGTAGTACAGTGTTTTTAAAAAATGCTCAGGTGTTTTTTGCTAACAATTAAACATTTAAGTTCACCCCCCCCTTCTCACAATCATTGATACGTGTGAAGGTGGGTGGTGTGTTGTGTGTTTTGGGTTTAGATTGGTAGCGTGCTATTCAACTACGATTCATACTTGACATTCTCCTTAATTAATACAAAGACGAGCTAGACGCTGATACATTCTTTAATATCGAAGATAATAATATAATATATGTAATATAACATGTGGTACTGACTGACGCTGTTGACAAATCAATATTAAATAAGAGGTACTTCCATAAGAATCTAACTAGTACTAAGCAGAGGCACGTCTTGCTATATCATAAGAGTCAGGCTGACTGAGGCAATCTGTGTGTCTTGATTTGGGTCATAAGAGTCAGGCTGACTGAGGCAATCTGTGTGTCTTGATTGGGTCATAAGAGTCAGGCTGACTGAGGCAATCTGTGTGTCTTGATTTGGGTCATAAGAGTCAGGCTGACTGAGGCAATCTGTGTGTCTTGATTTGGGTCATAAGAGTCAGGCTGACTGAGGCAATCTGTGTGTCTTGATTGGGTCATAAGAGTCAGGCTGACCGAGGCAATCTGTGTGTCTTGATTTGGGTCATAAGAGTCAGGCTGACTGAGGCAATCTGTGTGTCTTGATTGGGTCATAAGAGTCAGGCTGACCGAGGCAATCTGTGTGTCTTGATTTGGGTCATAAGTCATGCTGACTGAGGCAAACGATTAGTTCGAAAGTTCAAAGTATAGTAAGTAATACAGCCTATAGTAAGTAATACAGCCTATAGTAAGTAATACAGCCTATAGTAAGTAAGTAATATGTTGAGATTATTGTACAAAAGTATCTCATGTCAATATGTCGATGCAATTCATTATAGAGTAGAGGCGTATCGTAGGTTATGTCTACGATTTCTAATCCATCCAGGAATAAATTGTGCAACTCTACTGATGGTGTATTGCATTTTTTTTTTAAATTTTTTCTATGTCTTTCATCGGTCGTAACCTGTCAGTACTTCATCAGAAAGACAAAAGAAATATCAGTTAAGTCAAATACTATGAAAGTCCAATATGATGAGAAAAAAAAAACTAATTTATATGCATGTCAACAGACACTTACATTTTACTAGACTCAAGAAAAGGTATCAAAAGTTTATTGCTGGACAAATACGCCTATTTCTCCAAGTCTTTCTCTATTCATTTTTTTAATTAGTGTAAATATAAATAAAATAAATTTATAAATATGAATGCTAATGAGATTACCAATCAAAATATGATATTTTAAGTGGATAGGCTAATCATATTTAATATAAGCTATTGCTGGGCTAATTGTGAAAGAATGCAGTGATTTACCAAATATATACTGTTCACTCTAACAGAAACGTATAACTGACAACATTTTTAGAGTTGGCCTTTCTACACATAGCAATTATCTCCATTAATCTGACAGCCCCGTCTATTGGAAATGTTCGTAATCCAGAACCCCGGCTCGCGTGGCTTACAGATAGACACCGTTTAAAAAAAAACTACCTCTCCTGAAAGGAGAAGAATGGGGTGGGGCAGTAGGTAGACGCAAGGGGAAAAGGGGGTGGGGGGAGGGTCGGGGGAAAACGCTCTATAGTCCATGAACAATAAAACGTCCTGGTTACCGTTACAGCCTTTCTTTACCTGGGCTTACGTGAAAAGTCTTCAGAAATGTTTCTTATATATGTCAGATACGTCATTATGATTCACTATTGATTTGGTTGGTGGGGAATTAACGTGCAGCATACATTCATTATTCGCTCGACGGGACAGCTCGGCTGTGGTGGATCTTTCAGCTGTTGCACCATTTGTGATATTTTCTAGTGGAACAGTAAACAAAAAAATAAAAAGTTGTCAGTTGCTAGAAGGCTAGTGTTGACATACATGTATAATTTGTGTGATCGGTAATGTCAGTGGATTTCTAATGACATCAAATACTTTTTTCTATTGTTGAAGAATCTGGATCAGGTATTGCTTATAATACTTATGTATAGTTTTATAAATGAAATTACTGGTAAATATGTTCTTTGAGAAAATGTCATGTGTTACCTTATATCAGCATGTCTGACTCTTTGCTTGTCTGCCGATATTCCTATATATCTTTCTGTCTGTCTACCTGTCTTTCTGCCGTCGGCCTTTTTGCCTGTCTGTTGACACTTTTTTTTTAATATATTTCTATCTGTCTGTATGACGGTTTGTCTTTCTATCTGTCTTGTTCATCTTTATCTTCGTGAGTGCCCATTAATCTATCTGCCCATACCGTTGTAAGAATCGAACTCAAGTATTTGAATATTGAAACAATTAAAAATATAAATTTTATAATTGTATAATTACTTTGGGGTGTTTGTATAATTACATAGGGGTGTTTGTATAATTACATAGGGGTGTTTGTATAATTACATAGGGGTGTTTGTATAATTACATAGGGGTGTTTGTATAATTACATAGGGGTGTTTGTATAATTACATAGGGGTGTTTGTATAATTACATAGGGGTGTTTGTATAATTACATAGGGGTGTTTGTACAATTACATTAGGGCGTTTGTATAATTACATAGGGGTGTTTGTACAATTACATAGAGGCGTTTGTATAATTACATAGGGGTGTTTGTATAATAACTTTGGGGTGTTTGTATAATTACATTAGGGTGTTTATGCGCTTAGAACAAAAAAAAAACGCACAAGTGTAAGTTTCTATAGAAATCTATTATTACATTGTTTTTGGTTGTTTTCGGTTGTGTTTTTGTTGTTGATATATTTGTTTCTGTACCTTCGATTATTTTACTAAATATTTTGAAACATGATCTTCTTTCTTTTTTTTAATTCTCTTTTTCTCGCTATACATTTTTCTCTCTTCTTTATTTCTAACCCCCTCCTCCCCCCACCCTCATCTCTTCAATTCACTTTTTACCTCTTCTCTATCCTGGAGCTATTTTGGAATTAATCAGTGTTCAAAAGCAATCAAATCTTTTTTTCTCATCATATCTAGAGTGAGTTCTTATAATTCTAGACAATTCATATCGAAATCAAATAGTGCCTAGCCCTGGCCCGTATCGTGCGTGGGGGGCCAGGGGGCGTTTTGTCTGGCCCCATCTGCTCATTTGTTCTACATAGTAAAATGTGTTACCTGCCCCCCCTGCTATTGCCTGGCCCCTGCTGTAGAATGCCTGGCCCCTGCTGTAGAATGCCTGGCCCCTGCTGTAGAATGCCTGGCCCCTGCTGTAGAATGCCTGGCCCCTGCTGTAGAATGCCTGGCCCCTGCTGTAGAATTTTCACGCTACGGGGCTGGCCTAGCCAAAGGGAAACATAACATTTCTATATTAAGTTTTTTTCTAAAAATAAAAAAAAATCTCTTTTCGAACAGCAGCCTTAAAAATGAGGAGACATTTTCCTTTATACCATTCACATGTGGGTCTCAGTGATGTTTTATGTTTTGACCCTGCCTATACCCAAGACGGGGAGGAGGCCCCATATAGTCTTTTCTTTATCCTTCCTGTCATAGTATAGTGTTTGTTAAATGAGAAGTGTCACAGGGAATTAATTTCCTGCAAAGGCGCACCACATGTACTTATTATGGAAACGAAGTTGGACAAAAAGGAGACAGACGGACTGTTAAGAAAGAAAGAAAAGGAAGACATAATTATTGGTACCCTTAACAAATGTTGGCGTTTATATTGTTTATATTGTGATGAGAGGTCATATTGTTACATGTTATATTGTGATAAGAGGTAATATTGTTACATGTTATATTGTGATAAGAGGTCATATTGTTACATGTTATATGATTAAACATTTTGTGCACAAGGAGGCACTGCAGTTGTTCTTTATATTATAACGTAATCGTTACACTTCCATACTCATGGCTGAAATGGCCAGTGAGGTTACCATGGCTCCACACAAGAACGACTGGAAAGAAGCAGTGGTCACTACAGTAATTAAGATTCGAACTCGTCACGTTTTTACGGTATTACCTTCACCTAACCTTCATATATGTATGTATATATAAATATATATATATATAGAGAGAGAGAGAGAGAGAGGGGGGAGGGAGGGAGGTAGATATCAGGACATACCTCAATATGTAGGTAGAGAGAGGTAGTTGAACTGAGAGAAGGATTTGTAGATGCATGTTGAAGGCTTTAGATATATATATATATTAAGATGATGGACGAACGGACGGACAGATAAATAGATAGATAGATAGATAGATAGATAGATAGATAGATAGATAGATAGATAGATAGATAGATAGATAGATAGATAGATAGATAGATAGATAGATAGATAGATAGATAGATAGATAGATAGATAGATAGATAGATAGATAGATAGATAGATAGATAGATAGATAGATAGATAGATAGATAGATAGATAGATAGATAGATAGATAGATAGATAGATGTGTATCAGAAACGTGTGCTCAACAAGGGTCAACCCATCGGCCTTCCACTCACATAAAAGATGCACCGTAGATTCCTGAAGATTCTGGCCATGTTTAATCAGCCGGATATTGGCCGTCTCAGCTGGATTGTACAATTTACCGTGGCATAAACATCAGAGACAAGTCAAACAATGAATCAGTCAACAAAGCTGAAGTCAGATAAAATCAATAAACTTTCATCGAACCTGATCGACCGTTAGAAGGAAATAATGATCAATGCAGGCACGGAAGCTGGAGAAAAAGAAAAAAGTCAACCGTTATTAATTTCTGTTTTGTTTCTTATCCCATGATCCTGAAATAATTATCAGGCCCCTGGTCACTCTAATCAAACGTCTTCTATTTCATATATATATAAATTATTATGTGCATGGTTTACTTTTTTTTTTTAACATTTTTGACATCCTAAAACCACTTCATACTCATACTCTTTTATCATTATTGAATTTCTTTTTTTTTTTGCTCAACAAAACAAAAAAGTCATTTTTTTTTATTTTTCATATAATGCAGAAGGCAACATTTCATTTAGCTTGTTGAATTTTTTTTTTGTTTCCGAAATTTTTGGTTCCGAATTTTTTTTATTCTTCTATGTTAACATTTATACTGTTAACTTTTTGTACTTTTATTTATTTTTTTGTCTGTAATCAGGTTGACTCTCCACAATAAGTCTGTATAAAGCAATTATGTTAAAACTTTCCTTCTTCTTCTAAAGAGTGAAGTAATACGCAATACATGTATATTAGTGTTTTATCTTTCTGTCCTGGGCAGTTCTTTTCAGCAACATCAGGTATATATCAATAGTTCTCTACAGCTAGGGGTAACATCAGGTATATATCAATGGTTCTCTACAACTAGGGGTACCATCAGGTATATATCAATGGTTCTCAGGAACGGTGTAGCTAACAAGATCCGGATTTAAAAATGTTCGCTAATGTTAACTTAGATAAATCTTTCAAAAAAAAGTTATCGTAATTCTTCTCAAAGAAAACCTTTCTTTAAAAAAAATGAACGTTGTTTGTATATAAATATAAAGTTTAGTACATTTGTTTGCTTTACCAAGTGTAACAGAGTAATAATTACCTAGTTTAGACAACTTTCTAAGTTTTTTTGACCAATGTATTTAGTTATGTAAAGTCATAGTTTTGCAAAATATGTAGCTAGTTGTTTTTTTCAGTAAAAAAATTTCCAACGTTCTAGTGTTACAATAAAATAGTAAACAAAAATGTCCTTTTAAACTGAATAATAGTACTTCACG
>JAGDYQ010000039.1:1076825-1109872 GCA_021962125.1 Bulinus truncatus
ATATATATATATATATATATATATATATATATATATAGAGAGAGAGAGAGAGAGAGAGAGAGAGAGAGGATTCCGCTTAATTGGTATAGCCGCTTATTTGGGACAAATCTCAAAGAAACCAAACCAAGAAGCCAATAGTAAATTCTCCTGTTTAATTGGGACAGCCTCTTAATTGGGACAAAAAAGCCTCGGTCCCGATGTGTCCCAATTAAGCGGAATCGACTGTATATATATATATAAGTATGTATTCAACAGCATCGAGACTCCATTTTCCCACAATGCCAAAGGCCTCTACCAGTTTGCCTATTGTTAACTGTACAGATCTGATGCTCGAGACCCCGACAGGTAGGATCATACTTGTTACAGGGGGCCACCAAATACTACTGGGGTGTCTCTGCTCTAGTGGCCCACAAAGCTCTAAGGGCAGCCCTGTCTACATTAGATCTAAATGGGCGTGCCGTTTCACGTGCACTTAAGTGTGTGTGAGTGTGTGTGTTTATGTGTGTATGAGTGTGTGTTTGTGTGTGTGTGTGAGTGTGTGTTTGTGAGTGTGTTTGTGAGTGTTTTTGTGTGTGTGCTTGTC
This sequence comes from Bulinus truncatus, assembly GCA_021962125.1. Classification (NCBI taxonomy): domain Eukaryota; kingdom Metazoa; phylum Mollusca; class Gastropoda; family Planorbidae; genus Bulinus; species Bulinus truncatus. The sequence continues at coordinate 1,077,409 of JAGDYQ010000039.1, forward strand.
TGTGTGTGTTTGTGTGTGTGTTTGTGAGTGTGTTTGTGTGTGTGTGTGTGTCAGTGGCGCCGAGAGCCAGCACGGGCCCCAGGGCAGGACATAAACAATAAGTCGTGAAAAACTTGACATGGTCGGGGCGGCCTGGCCCCCTTACAGATGCGGGCCCCCTGGCAATGACCCCCCCCTTCTCCCCTCTCGGCGTGCCTGGTGTGTGTGAGTGTGTTTGTGTGTGAGTGTGTGTGTGTGAGTGTGTTTATGTGTGTTTGTGTGTGAGTGTGTTTGTGTGTGTGATTGTGTGTGTTTGAGTGTGTGTGTTTTTCCCGTAGACCTACCACAAACATAAATACAAACACAGGCTTGAGAAGGGTTCAGGGGGGAGTGCCGCCGGTAAACAGCTCCAGAGTGCATGGAGCAGAACAGAGCAACATTATTCCCGGTGCTTCCCTAATACTTTGTACAACTTTAAAAAAAAATATAACTTTGTATTCACTCACGTGGATCTTATAAATTACTTGGATTGTGGGCGGCACCTGTCTAGTGTTTTTTTTTTTTGGCCAGGGAAATAAAGCAGTATCTACCAGTCCGTCCCGGATTCCAGTAACGCTAGTGGTGTTACTGGTGGCGGAAAATGCTACAAATAACTATAAAAATTGATGGGGGGGGGGGGAGGTAGAAATTAAGATTTTTCAGTCCCCTGTATGAGATTCCAAATGAAGATCTGGCCTATACCAGATAAAATACTTTAACGTAGTAGCCTAACTGGGGGACATCTGTGTCGCACACAGAGGCGTAGCGAGGTGTGGGCATGGGGGGGGGCTTCATACCCCGGGCGCTACTCACAAAGGGGCGCCAAATGGTATATTTTACATATAATATTATATGGTTTTTGAATGGGAGGGGGTTAAAGTTAAAGTATGTCGCCCAGTTAAAGTATGTCGCACAGTTAAAGTATGTCGCCCAGTTAAAGTATGTCGCACAGTTAAAGTATGTCGCCCAGTTAAAGTATGTCGCCCAGTTAAAGTATGTCGCACAGTTAAAGTATGTCGCCCAGTTAAAGTATGTCGCACAGTTAAAGTATGTCGCACAGTTAAAGTATGTCACCCAGTAAGTGTGAAATTTAGACACTTCTTGGCATCAAAAAGTTTCTTTACTTATAATTTCCACCATTGATTATATATTAAATATTAGCTAGTTCTCAAATTCTAACGCCCAATCAAAATTAATGAAAGTATGACTTTAATAAACACAAGTGCGCGCGCATCTATTCGTAAAAAATATCTTCTTGGTTTAAAAAAATAAAAATAATCTCAGGCCAAATTGCACAAAATGTTCTTACCAAGTTAGTACTGTCAGACTATTGACATAGAGTAATCAATATTTACCAGTCAATACTTTACAAACAAACACATTGCGCGTCTCATTTCTGTCGTGTCTGGCTCGCTTTTTGAGCACAAAATAAACTTGGCTGTTTTCCGGGTATTTCCGCTGCAAGTGGATCCGTTCGTCACTGGATCTGTTGACTGGCATGTTGTTTGAACAATCCACAATCTCTAGCTGGCATGATAAGTTGTCGGATTGATTGTCGCACGTGTAGTCCATGTCGACATCGTTGAATGTGAGCTTTGCGATGCAGTCGGCCTCATTGACAACTTTACTGTTGATTGTCAACATGGACTTTGCACTGAGATCATTTCAGTACAGTGTGAGAAAATGCAGGGGAAAGATAATAAAAATAATACCTTTGTTTATTATAAAAAAATAAAATGCTTAAACACCAACCAGGCTTACAGATTACAAATATATATTTATAGACACTTTATCTTAACTATTATTCTCGCCCTTATTAATGCAAACATAGATAGTGTGTAACACTACAATAACGATCCTATCTTTGAAATACTATTTCATTCCGGACTATTAGGTCTCTGGTGGATTTTCATTCCCACGTATTACACACACACACCTGATTTTTTGACATACTTTTAAGATACGATTTTCGTGTAATTTTCAAAGTCGTAAAAGGAAAGTACTACTGTACTCTGCGGCCACCGAATCAGTAGATCTGTTTATATCAGGCTTACGATTGATTGATTTTTCCACCATAGATTAAGGGGAAGGCGGAATGAATGACCTCTGAACCTGCATATGTATTATAATTACATAGAACTCAGTGGAAGGGAAAAGGATTCAATTTTATTTTACTGGGTTATTGAAATATAAAGTCAATTTATTTATATTGGCACTAATATAAAAAAAAACTGGCCACTTTTTCGATGGGCATTCCTCATGTATATATGTATATATGCATATGTCTTTGAGAGTAAGAGACAGACAGACTGACAAATTAACAGGCAGCCAAATGGATATATTGACTGATTAATTGATAGATATAAAGACAGACAGACAGACAGACAAATAGACAAACATAAAGAAAGATGGGTAAGTAAGTAGGTAGATAGATAGATTTATAGATAGATAGATAGATAGATAGATAGTCAGATAGATAGATGAATAGATAGATAGATAGATAGATAGATAGATAGATATATAGATAGATAGATAGATAGATAGATAGATAGATAGATAGATAGATAGATAGATAGATAGATAGATAGAAAGCAAACAGCTTTCTTACCCTGTGAACAACTCTGTCACATCCAGCCTTTCCTTCCCTGCACTACTGAATCGGTCGACGACTAAACTCATCTCCCAGGTACGTCTGTGCAAGCAGCTCAGCGTCAAGTTCGCCGTCACTGTGAGAGTGTTTTCATCTGCAGACACTTCATAACAGCAGGTTCCGTTAGGGGAATCCCCACACTCATCAGATACAGTCATAGAACAGAGCTGGTGGGTATGAATATTTTATTTATTTAAATCATCATATGATTATAATATGTTGTTCTTGTCAATTTGTAATTTCGAAGAGTTTGACCATCACTGACTTTGACTGTGTTTTATTTCATAAAACAAATATTAAACATACCATGAAGGTTGTATGTAGTGTTGTATACACAGGGTGTGGGAAGGGACGCAATCCGGGCACATGTCAGGAGTCAATGCATTTAACGGTCCCACCCAGCTTTGTAAAATCTGCTATAAATTGACTTAGTGATGAAGGGTCCAGTGGCGTACCTATGTTGGGGAGAGGTGCGGGGGGGGGTTCAAATTCAAAAGTTCCCCCTCAAGCTCCAGCATGAGGGGGGGACCCCAATTTGTTTTTCAAATAAAATATAAAGTGCAATATCTCATGTCATGGTGTTGAATGTTAAAATGAAAGGGTCCCCAAAGAGGCCAAGCCCCCCGGGCTCCCATAATCCCTAGGTTCGGCACTGCAGGGGGTCCCCGTTTGGTGCAGACGGGCAGAGGCTCAAGATACTCTGGAGGGAGCCATGTTATCTGTATAGCAGGGGACAATAATTGTTAAACAAAACAATGGAACAAAGACATACACTCTGATATAACGTAGAGTTCGGTTGCCGAACTTGTATTGAAATATTGCTTCCATTATCCAACACGTTGGACAGCTTCAGGCCAGCTTTTATGGACCAGCGCTGGACATCAGATCTGTCAGTAGTTTCACAGGAATATCTGCATCCGTCGGTGCTGAATGTTTGGTAATAAACCACACTTAATAGATGGCATTCTGTTGGGGGTTAAAAAAGCATAGCGCATATGAATGATTCTATGTTTTTATTTGTCTTAATTGAATAACAGTTTTAAACTTTGCCACTAGAAGAATTCATGTTAAATAATTGTTAGATATTAAACGCAGATCACAATCCGCACCCACATAATATATGACCAAACTCAGCAAGTTTAATCTCATGTAAACAATAAAAAAAGAAAAAAGTTCTGTTAGCCTTAAAGAAAGAAACACACAATTTATGACGATATAAACATAGATTCACTGAAATGATTTATTTATTTATTTTAAACTGCTGGTAACTACGCTGTAATAAAGGGCCATCGGATTCATAGATATGATAGGGGCAGACAAGTGTTGAATTCATCTGTTTCTATAACCTCGGCATATGTAGGGATTGTGGGACTTTATCCTAATTTCACCAGGACCTTGAACAATTCTTTTGGTTCTTAACGAGGATTGAGCCCAGGACAGTCGAGTATCTACACCACTCGGCCATCCGTCCCACCATATGTAAACAATATATGTAGATAAATGGTTAAAAAAAGTTATAACATTTTATCTATAACATACCGTGATAGAGTAGTGTCACACTGAACAATATCAGAAGTCTCGCCATCTGTACATTGTAATGTAGTTATCTTTTATATACCCTCTGAAATATAAACATTGCATTCATGTTTCAATCCTTTGAACTATGGTGCCACATCAAAATACACGGAGCGCATATCAGCTTTGTATACCTATAGAAGACAGTTGCAAAAATCCGGTTTGTATACATAAGTAGACTTTTATTTTCGTTCTAGCTACATGAAACATTATCTATAAAAAAAAGTCGATAAATCAATAAGTGTCAATAGTGTTGTACGAGAGGGGGGGGGGAGGGGAATCAGGAGGGGGGGGGTAAATATAGTTATTTTTAGAACAATAAAATTAAAGTTTGCAAATATAAACCTGTTTATTTTTTTTTTTTAAAGTAACCTATTGCAGAGATATGATACCTCTGATATTGCACGGCCACTGCGTTTGACTGTTTTTTTTTATAGCCAAGTTCAGACACTACGCTCCAGTAAGTTCAGACACTATACATACATGGCAGAGATGGGTAATGTAAGATAATCTCCAACTACCTACAGTTGGTTGGCTGAATGATAGATGCTGTACTATTCTGCACTAGTGTTAGAACAAAGTGCCGACCTAAAGTTTACAATTTTTTTATTATTATTATTCTTATGACTGGATTTAGCCGGACTATAACGCAGCGGTTCTGAGCTTTTTTTTTTTCCGCGACTGCTTACATTAACGATGCGATACTTAGAAGCAGGCCCCTTAGCCAGGTCAAAGTAAGCAGGGGGGGCACACCAATACCCAGCAAGGGGGTACTTTCTCATTTTAGTTACTTTTTCTTTATTTTTTCCTCTTTTTCTTCTTTTTAAGCGGGGGGGGGGGGGGCACTCCACACCTAGCGGGGACGGGGGGACGGGAAGGGAACGCCCCCCCCTTTCCCCCCCCCCCTTGGCTACGGGGCTGCTTAGAAGGTACGTGCGTGGTTCGGTGACAAGCAAACAGAAGACCTTCTTTAAATTCTCTGTTCTTTTAAACGAAAATTATGTGTAACTGCTGCTTACCTTACCCCCCCCCCACCCCAACATAACCTCTCCCATACAACTTTGGTATAAAAACTTTTAATAATAATGAAAAAAAAATATATCCAGAAGACAAAATGCTAAGATGTATACAGATGTAAAATTTAATACTGACTGACATAAAGATACATTTAGATAGACTGATGCATTGGATAGATTCATGCAGAAGATAAAACAGAAATAAATAGACTTGCTGATATATATACTCGCAGATAGACATCGATTCAGATTAAGGTACAGCCAACATTCATTAAGATGTGTGAAGTGCATGTAAGGATGAGATCTCTTAGATCCTATGAACTACTAATGGGACGGTTTTTATGGTGCCCTTTCTTTCATCCCCCACCATAGCCGATAGTGCAATGGCCATGGAGGCACCACGGGAGATATATCGGGAACCTGACCTCACCGGAGATCGAACCAGGTACCTCCAGGTCTACAGTCGAGCACTTTACCACACGATCATCCGTCACAATTCATTAAGATAGATACATGCATTTATGACTCCGAGAGAAGATGGGCGTCACCAAGTCTGTACGCCCACAGAAAGGGCGTTGAAAGTACAACACACATATATATATATATATATATATATATATATATATATATATATATCTTTTGATGTGTCCGTTCATTCCCCTAACGACCACATTGGTTAAAAATTTCAAAAAATGCATTTAGATAAATACATGCAGATAGGTAGATGGATGATTGCAGATGGATAGATACATGCAGATAGATGGATAGATACATGCAGATAGATAGATGCATGCAGATAGATAGATAGATGCATGCAGTTAGATAGATAGATGCATGCAGATAGATAGATAGATTCATGCAGAAGATAAAACAGAAATAAATAGACTTGCTGATATATACTCGCAGATAGACATCGATTCAGATTAAGGTACAGCCAACATTCATTAAGATGTGTGAAGTACATGTAAGGATGAGATCTCTTAGATCCTATGAACTACTAATGGGACGGTTTTTATGGTGCCCTTTCTTTCATCCCCCACCATAGCCGATAGTGCAATGGCCATGGAGGCACCACGGGAGATATATCGGGAACCTGACCTCACCGGAGATCGAACCAGGTACCTCCAGGTCTACAGTCGAGCACTTTACCACACGATCATCCGTCACAATTCATTAAGATAGATACATGCATTTTTGACTCCGAGAGAAGATGGGCGTCACCAAGTATGTACGCCCACAGAAAGGGCGTTGAAAGTACAACATATATATATATATATATATCTTTTGATGTGTCCGTTCATTCCCCTAACGACCACATTGGTTAAAAATTTCAAAAAATGCATTTAGATAAATACATGCAGATAGGTAGATGGATGATTGCAGATGGATAGATACATGCAGATAGATGGATAGATACATGCAGATAGATAGATGCATGCAGATAGATAGATAGATGCATGCAGTTAAATAGATAGATGCATGCAGATAGATAGATGGATACATGCAGATAGATGGATAGATACATGCAGATAGATAGATACATGCAGATAGATAGATGGAAGATTGCAGATGGATAGATACATTCAGATAGATAGATGGATACATGCGGATAGATATATAGATACATGGAGATAGATAGATACAAGCAGATAGATAGATGGATACATGCAGATAGATAGATAGATAGATACATGCAGATGGATAGATATATGCAGATATATAGTTGTATGCATAAAGAAATACACGCGTAGGCAGATAATTTCATGAATTCATAAAAATGTATGCGTGCATCTAGTTATATATATATATAAGCCGACAGATATCTACTTAAATTCAGAGCAATGCATACAGGCAATTATTTAGACAGATACATTTAATTAAGTTAGATAGATAGACAGACACATACGGACAGATAAATACGTATACATACATTGATAGACGGAGGCAGACAGACATACGCATTAAGACATACAACTTCCTCTAATATATTGTGAGCATAGTAAACTCTAACAATCAATTCACCTAATTGAGCTTCTCTGGATAGGCAACCACAAGACCAGCGCGTAATAGCCTACTATCCTGTATAGTCTGTCTGTGTAAGTCTGTCTGTGTAGTTCTTCTCTATCACACCCCCCGTGTGTACTAGTTGTTTTCTGTTTTAATGTGCAACTAGTTTCAACGAAGACTTCACTGCTCGGTTGAATGCCGCTGTATGCGACTGCAAAGACACCCGAACACCATTGAATCAAATGTAAATGTACATAAGTAATACATATACCACTCTAAGGAGATAATGCCCTGGAAAGGAAAGGGGGTTGGGTGGGGGTGGGGGGAGGGGAGGAGGGTCCAAACTCCAATGTCCCCCGAGCCCCAGCTTGAGGGGGGCCCCAAACCTTTTTTTTTTACATTAAATATTAAATACATTATCTCATGTCATGGTGTCGAATGTCAAAATCCAGGGGACCCCCCCCCCCGAATCCCTATGTTCGGCACTGGTTGGGTGTGGGTGGGGAGAGGGGGGGGTCGAGTTACGTTTCAATAACTTTTAGCTGTATGCAGAAAATTATAGGCCTCAAACCCTTCCATATAAACATGTTATCTGAATGGTATACAGCACTGACATCACCTCACTTCTTACTTTTTTTTTTTAAGTTGTCAAATGCAAAATGTTAATTTTGGGCCCCATGAAAAAAAAATTAATTTGGTGGCCCTAGGCTATGGTTAATTTAGGGGGCCCTTGGCAAAGGTTAATTTAGGGGGCCCTTGGCAAAGGTTAATTTAGGGGGCCCCAGGATAAAGGTACATAAGGACGGTTGCGAAGCAAAACAGCTATCGACGTCGAAGTGCCGTAGCGAGCTGAACTCGAGCCCGGGGCACAATACCTTTGTAATACCTTTTAGCGCCCCGCGCCCCCCCCCGTCAATTTGAAAACCATATAATATTATATTAAAATATACCATTTGGTGCCCCTTTGTGAGTTGCACCCGAGGCATGATGCCCCCCTTGCCCACCCCTCAACACTCATCTGTGACGTCGCTTAATGCAAAATAGTTACTTTAAATTATCCGTGGTCACAACAAATTTCCCGTACGTTTTCACAGATTTAAAATTAGTATTTTATCGGATAAACCCGATGGTACTATGAAGCGTACTTTCAGAATCGGTAATTCATTTTTCGCCTAAGGTGTTCCCACCATAGATATATAAGTTCCCACTATGATAATAACGTAAAGTAAATCAATTTATCGTAAAATAGACAATTATTATTGTTAAAGTTTAAAACGTTACATAGTTTATAAGAAATAAATTATTAACCAATCTAAATACTAAATATAATTCAGTGCTGACTGAATCCCGACCAATAAAGAGAAAAGGAAAAAAACAAAAACATAAACGTGAGTGTAAAGGTTAATTTGACATTGTCATTTATTTAGTTACTTTTCTATGCTTGCAATTATTAAAAGAATATGCGATAATACATCTCAGGCGATGATACAATGTAATGAAATGCATAAAGAGTCATCATAATCGTAAAATTTAAAACTGAAGTAATAGCAACAAATTTTTTTTATTATCATAAAGCAAAGTTAAAGAAAAATAGGCCTAAGAAGCTTTAAAACTTCAAGTCTGAATGAAAATCCTTCTGGTTATTTTAACATCAGCATATGTTACTGAAGATTTCACATTGGCATACATTTTATATGTTGTGTATACGTCAATATAAAAACAACTCAATGTTTACATTAATTCAAATCATTAATTGTTTCAGATGTCAGAATATAGATGTGGTAAGTTGAAATAATTCATTTTAATTTTAGTAGTAGCCTGACCGCTATTTTAGAAAATAATGTAACAGCTTCTAGAAATGTCTAGAACCACTAGTTAACTGTACACCCCCCCCTCCAACTAACGTAATTCGCAATTCATTATGTAAAGTAGGCTGTTCAGGGTGTATACTACCAGCGGTCCCCAACTACAACCAGCTAAAGTGGTTCAAACCAGCTGTCCCCAATACCAGCTGTCCCCAATACCAGCTGTCCCCAATACCAGCGGTCCCCAATACTAGCGGTCCCCCACTACCATCCCCAACTACCAACCAGTAGTCCCCACTATGAGTGGTTCCCAAACCAGCGGTCCCAAATACCTGTAATCCCGTCCCCATTACCAGCTGTCCCCAATACCAATGGTCCCGACCCCAATACCAGCTGTCCCCAATACCAGTGGTCCCGACCCCAATACCAGCTGTCCCCAATACCAGCGGTCCCCAATACCAGCGGTCCCCAATACCAGCTGTCCCCAATACCAGCTGTCCCCAATACCAGCTGTCCCCAATATCAGCGGTCCCCAATATCAGCGGTCACAAATACCTGTAATCCCGTCCCCAACACCAGCGGTCCCCAATACCTGTCGTCCCGTCTCCAATACCACCGGTCCCAAAACCAGCGGTCCTCATTAACAACCAATAATCCCTAATTCCAGCGGTCCACAATTCCCGAAGTCCCGTCGTCTATACCAGCGGTCCACAATACCAGCGGTCCTCACTACCAACCAGTAGTCCCTAATACCAGCCAGCAGTTTCACACTACCAGCCGGTAGTCTCCATGGTAGCTTTAAATGAGTTCCTGAATGTAGACGTAAAGGGCGGTCGGGCGTTGTGTTTACCTCAAGAAGCCTCAATACATACATGGGAAAACTTAAGGCATTTTTGAACCTGCGGCGTTCTTATTTGGTAAAAACATTTATATTATATTTCATATAAATACTCCATCTATCTGTTCTTGATTCGTCGACTCACTCAAATTAGAAAAAAAAAGTAGAATTTGGCTCGTGGTTTTAAAAGTTTGCCCCCCCCCCCACCCAGCTAAAGCCTTATGTTCGTGCGTCTACTTCCCCACAACAAAGGCTACACAGCATAAAACTTCTTCCCTCAGCTTTGCTAGTTAAGGCCTGTTCGGCTCATTCATACAACTAGGTCAACGCTTATGGGTTTCTGTAAATGATGTTATTCATGTTGTATGATATGGTTAATATCAAAAAAAAAATATAAAAAATAATACAGTTTCACATGTTCAATAGAATCTGCTCGGACCCTTTATGTTAACATTTAGAAAAAAAAAAACAACCTTTGCTTATGTTCTTTTATTATGTTGATATAAACATAAAGATCTAAACATATTCAAGTATAGATATTTCGCAATCAATGGTCGTCTTATACATAATCGTCTAACCTAGGCGGTAGACCGTGTGTATCCCTTTCCCATGTACTTTTCATACCGTGCGGTGTTCATGGCAATTAAGCCAAATGTTATTTTCTATTACAGTATTTCATACATTTCTTTGTTATTTCTGTTCATATCGTATTCTGTTCATGGCAATAAAGGCCATATGTTCTTTTCTATTGCAGTATTTCGTAAATTTCTTTGTTATCCTTTCTGCACGTTACAATAATCTGCACCGCACGGTATGAAAAGTACATGGGAAACTACCCTCACTGAATTAGTTCGCTTGCTGGGCTAAAAATAGTCTGGGGATTCCCAGAACTGGAAATTTTCGGATCCGTCAGTCAGGCTAATAGTCCTTACACTTAAAATGTGGAGTAATAAGGATAATGGTCCGTACACTAAAAAAAATAATTTGTACTAAGAAAACTATGATATGTATTGTGTTCATGGCAACAAAAGATAAATGTTCTTTTCTATTGCAGTATTTCGTGCATCTCTTTGTTATTTCTTTTCATATCGTATTGTGGTCATTTTCTATTACAGTATTTCATACATTTCTTTGTTATTTCTGTTCATAAAACTGGAAATTTTCGCATCCGTCACTCTAAACACAACGAGGAGTAGCAGCCAGCTTCAGCAGGCTTTTTTAACTAGTTAGTTTATAAAGAATTGATATTGCTTATTCACAGAGGCAGGTTCTGACTGTATCATTGAAGCCTTTGTCTTTGTGTTGTTTCCAAATGAGACTAAACGTGTACTTGTAGAGGTCCAGACCATGGACATAAATGAAACAGATTATACAATCGCTCAGGTTAGTAAACTGTCGAAATTAGGGCGGTCTGAAACGCATGGACACAAAGAGCACTTTGACATAGCCGAGTGAGTGTAGGCACTAATATAAAATAACTGAGTTTATAAAGGACCCCATATCTAAAAATAGCTTAGGGCTTTATCAAGTCTAAATCCGGCCCTGTAAACACCAATGTTAATATAGAACTTGTAAGTAAGGGTAGTCACTAAATTTCAGCCAGGGTTTCTGAAATTCCTCAAAGCGTAAAAGTGTGTATGTTTATTTATTACAAATTTTTTCTAGAGCACTAGACTGTCTACTTTAGCAGACAATGGATGCATACATTAAGCACAATATTACTGTTAACAATACAGTATACTATTGACTACAGACAATATTACTGTTGACAATACATTGTACTATTGACTACAGACAATATTACTGTTGACGATACACTGTACTATTGACTAAAGATGATATTGCTGTTGACAATACACATGACAGAGACAGTTTTCATCACGTTTAAAAAAAATCATAAGTTTCACGCTGCATTATCTTCCCGTGCAACGCCGGGTATAAATGCTCGTACTTTAATCAAAACAAATATGTAAATTAATGCAGTGTTTTATTCATATGTAAATTATTTTTAAAAATATTTTTTCTGAATTTTGATTTTTTTTAAAAATATATTATAGATGTTGAAGTCTGTTTGTTTATCTACAGTTATATGTATATTTGTTTTTTTTTCAGGTGAAGAATCAGTTGCTACGGAGACGTGAAATTGACCCAAACCCTTATCACCTGGCATTCCGCAATGAAACGAATGGAATCATCACTTACCCCAAACAGGATGCACTTATTACTGCTTACATTTCATATCTGTCGTCGAACGATGCGACAATTATCTTTGTACATCGATCCGAATCCAGCTATAAACATTCAATGTGATTTTTAAAAAAAAAAAAGATATTTTACAACAGTCTGTTTCTGTAGGTTTGTGTTTAAACTGTGTTAAGTATAAAAAGACCTATATCGTTGACAAAACAAAACACTGCTTAATATAGAGAGCAGTGTAATTGCGTATCCGGTGTGTGTCATTTTATTTTATTTGGCTGTTTGTTTTATTGAAACTACTTTTTGAAATGAAGTATTGTTTCTGTAAATGTTTAAAAAAGAAGATCTAATATATATTTTAATGATTTTTGTTTCAAACAGTCTACACTACATTTGATGTAAATATATAAAATAAAAACAGAAAAAGTATTTTGCTTTTTATTGATATTTATCATCTGAAGTTTAGAAATTTATTTATTTTAATAGAAAGTATTTTTTTTTTTCATTTAGTGACTGTCGGATGTTTGGTTGGAGGGAGATAACCTGAACAACTATTCCCTCCCTTTACATGTAATAAAATGTTATGTATATTTTTTTGTCACAATCTTTAACATATTACATGTAATTATAGAACTGACAATGTATTATTCTTTTTTTTTATAAAGCCGTATATATTGTCTTATGCAATGCTTGCTAATATTAAAATTTTAAACTATCTGTGTCAGTGCCTGCCGAGCATACCTTACACCAATAATCAAACTGTACTGATGTACTTTTGGTCTCTGGTGGTTGTATACGTATTACCCACACCCGATTTTTCAACATACTTTTAAGACATGATTTTCGTGTAATTTTCAAAGTCGTAAAGGAAAGTACTACTGTACGATGCGGCCAGCGAATCAGTAGATCTGTTTTTACCAGTTTACGATTGAGTGATTTTTTTCTTCATAGATTAAGGAGAATCAATGACCCCTGAACCTGTACACATTATAAATATATAGAACTCAGTGGAAGGTAAAAATGATTCATAATTTTTTTTTACTGGGCAATTTATTTCTCGTGGCACTCATATTATATTAATTAATAGATATAGATATAGACAGACAGACAGACAGATATATAGATAGGTAGGTAATTTGGTAAGCAGCCCCGTAGCGTGACAATTCTACAGCAGGGGCAAAGCATTCTACAGCAGGGGGCAGGTATTACATTTTAATAAGTAGAGCTAATAAGCAGAGGGGGCCAGACAAAACGCAGGGGGGGGGGCGGCCCCCCCCCCCCCGCACGCTACGAGCCTGTTGTTAAGACACCCGCGTGGTACGCCATTAAATCATGTGTGAATTTAAATAAGTTATGCATATACACCTCCATGGAGATAATGACTTGAAAAGGAAACGGGTTTGTGTGCAGAGGCCTACCTAGGGTGGGGGTGGAGGGGGTCCAAATTCGAAAGTACCCCCAGGCCCTAGCTTGAGGGAGCCCCCAAATATTTTTAGGTTAAATATTAAGTACATTATCTCATTTCTTTGGTGTAAAATGTCTAAGTACAGGGGCCCCCAAAGAGGCCAAGCATCCCCCCGAGCCCCCAAATCCCTCGGTTCGGCACTGTTTGGGTGTGGGGGGGGGTCGATTAACTTTTAAATAACTTTTAGCTCTATGAAGAAAATTATAGGCCCCCCAATTCCGTTCATTGAAAAATGCTATCTAGTTTAACTGTGTGATAACAGTGACCACAGCAAATCTTACTTTTTTAATGGTCCAGTGATAAAGGGGCTGTCCATTAATTACGTCAACAAAATAGGGGGGAGGGGGGGGTCAGAAAATTTTTGACAATTTTTGACAAGGGGGGGGGGGAGGTCAAGAAAAGTTGACGTCAACAATGTTACTTTTTTAAAATTTAATATAGTTACTTAATAAAGGAAAATTAAGCAGCGTTTGCAGTACTGTGTTACACACTCGCCTAACATTCGGTATTTTAATTAAGCTAACTATATTCCTACTGATTTTGCCTCATAAACATTTTGGAAGCCACCTTGACACACAAGGTCGAAAAATTGATGAAGAGTTGGACAAATTATACTTCAAATATGCTGGCGAAACATTGACAGAAAGAAATATGCAAGCAAGTAAGCATAGACAATTTTCCAACAGCGGCCAAAAAACCATGTAAGAAAAAGTCAGTACTTTCAACAAATTATCAAATATTGTGATTTAACTTGTTGACAACCGATAAGAAGCTCGCACTTTCATATTATTGCTGATAGATTTATCCCCCCACCAATTCCAGTCCTCCAAACTAATGTCTAAGACCACACTTAGGAAAGTCCAAACCTTTACAAACAGCTGCCTCAGAAGAATCCAGAAACCATCAGCAATGTCAGCCTTTTGGAAAAGACCTGCCAACTCTCAACTGAAGAAGAGATCAGAAAGAGACGATGGGGTTGGATAGGACACACCCTACGCAAACCAGCAACCAGTATCACAAGGCAGGCACTGAAGTGGAACCCCCAAGGAAGAGGCCACCCAAGAAATACCTGGCGTCGAGACCTGGAAGCGGACACCATAAAGATGGGACAAAACTGGAACCAGCTGGAGAAGATGGCAAAGGACAGAGGACTCTGGAGATCTGTTGTTGGTGGCCTATACCCTGCCATGGGTGAAGGGGCAATGAATGAATGAAACTAATGAGGGCCTTAAAGAACCAAATGTATCTGATATAAACTCACATAGATTTCCATCTCTTTTCTTCAATCAGTCTGTGAAAGTTGAAATCATTCTACCTCGATCGGCAAAAGCATTCAAAATTCTTCCATTTGATATATATTGTCCATCTATTCAGTTGCTATTGTTTGAACGGATCTGTAAAATCTGTCACCTTTATGTTGCTTCGAAAGCCATGTTAAAGAATCATGTTCAACAGCACCAACAATGTATGCCTGGGCCCAGTCAAATACTACATTCAAAGAATTCGTCCAATGCGTGTGGGTTTCAATACAAAGAGAGCTCATGGCAATTATTGCTCATGGGTGACAGTAAGTGCAGAATGGTAATATGAAGAAAATATTGACCTGTCTGGTGTTTCGGTTCCAAAAGAAATTATTCACCCAGAACATGTGCCAATAATAACAATTGAGGAACATTTGACATCTCCATGGGAGATTATAAGATTTGGATTTGTTTGTAAAAAAATATGTTAATAAATTAAAACTGTATTTATATTTTAACTTTTTAATCTCGTTTCTGCTTGAAGTTGGAACAAGTCTTTATAAATAATTAAATAGTCTTTAAAGTGTTATATTAATTTGAAATATGTTCATAATCTAAAGGTGTAATGTGTATACATTTTTGTAAACCATATAATCTCTTTTCTGTTCAGAGTAAGCCTTTGTAGTTATAAATTGGAAATATATTCATAAGTTAAAAGTTTATTACACTTTTTTCTAAACATTTTTCTTTCATTCACTTTTTTTTTGTAGTTGTAAACTAGGCCTAGTCTATTTAAAATATTGCTTTTTTCCCTTTTATTGTTATTTTAGGGGGGGGGTAATCAAATGTTGACGTAAATTTATAGGGGGGGGGGTCTCTGGAAGTTTGACAAGTTGTTGACAGGGGGAGGAGGGGGGGGGAGGTAAAAATGGCCAAAAATTTGTTGACATAAAAAATGGACAGCCCCAAAGGTTAATTTAAGGGCCCTATGTAAAGATAAATTTAGGGGCCCCGGGGTAAAGGTACATTTGGACGGTTGCAATGAAAAACCGCTTTCTATGCAGATGATTGCAAATAGGCCTAATTACTTTTAATTAATTATATGTGGTAACAACGAATCGCTAGCTTACGAGATTTGTAATTTATATTTCATCGGATAAACCCGATGTCGTGATGAAAGTGTAGTTTTAGAATCGGTAATTTATGTTCTCGTCTGGTATTCCCACTATGATACGCAGCGGAAGGTGGATCATTTTATCGTACAAGAATCATTATTAAACAATCTAAATACTAAACATAATTCAGGAATAAAAAAAATCTAAACGTGAGTATAAATGTTTAAAAATGTTAAATTGATATTGTCATTTATTTAGTTACTATTGTATACTGGTAATAACAATAATATACAATAATAGAATTAATACATCTCAAGCGATGATACTTTGAGTATGAACTATGTAATGAAAATTTCATTGAAATACATAAAGAGTCTTCATAATGGTAAAGTTAAAACCCAATTAACAGCAACACATGTTTATTTTTATTATTTGTCATAAAGCAAAGTTAAAAATGAATACGCCTACTAAGCTCTAAAAAAACTTTATATTTGAATGAAAACCCTTTTGACTAATAGCATATGTTGAATTGAAATTTCAAATTGGCATACATTTTATATGTTGTGTATGCGTCGATATAAAATAACGTAATGTTTACATTCAATCAAAAACCTTTTTTTTTCAGATGTCAGATTATGGATGTGGTAAGTTGAAATTATTCCGCTTATTTTACAACGTTTTGTTTAAACTTCACTTCTTGTCTGTTTCTTTGTTCGTTTGTTTGATTGATTGTTTGTTTTTTTCTGTCCAGGAATTTGGCAATGAACACAAACATCCAGACCTTTCTAACATACTGTAATTTATGTAAATGAAAACCTGTTTAATATTTTTTTTACTATACTAATATATTGATTCAATTGACTTTACAAGTATCACATTCTATATCATGAGTTTAGGTTATACAACACTTGAATTAATTTTACATTCTCATGTGCATTTTGTTATCGAAGTTCTAATAAATGATCTGCAGTATCGTAATATTTCGAAGACCTGCAATAATACTTTTGGGATTTAATTGTTAACATTTGATGATTCTAATAACTGTAATACAAACATTCACATAATATAGAATTCATGCGCCCAACGTTTTTCGTTTTTATAAAAATCAGAAGCTATTATAAAGTCTATTACTATTACCATGTTACCAATTTTAGTCAGAAATTATTTTCTGCTTTTTAGTACGCAAGAAAAACGTTGTTTTTTTATGATATATATTTTTTATAATGTAGCTTTTTTTTTAGTAATAGCCGGCCGCTATTTTAGAAAATAATGTAGGCCTACAAGCTTCTAGAAATGTCTAGTGCCACTAGTTAACTCTACCCCACCCGGCCAACTGAATAAGCAATTCGTTATGTTAGGCCGGCTGTTCAGTGAGCATACTACCAGACAGTGGTCCCCTCTACCAGACAGTGGTCCCCTCTACCAGACAGTGGTCAGATCTACCAGACAGTGGTACCCACTACCAGACAGTGGTCCCCTCTACCAGACAGTGGTCCCCTCTACCAGACAGTGGTACCCACTACCAGACAGTGGTCCCCTCTACCAGACAGTGGTGCCCACTACCAGACAGTGGTCCCCTCTACCAGACAGTGGTCCCCTCTACCAGACAGTGGTCCCCTCTACCAGACAGTGGTCCCCACTACCAGACAGTGGTCCCCTCTACCAGACAGTGGTCCCCACTACCAGACAGTGGTCCCCACTACCAGACAGTGGTCCCCACTAACAACCAGAAGTCACCATGCTTTAAATGGCTGCTCGACTTTAATTGGGGGGGGGCGTAAAGGGCGGTCGGGCGTCGTGTTAACCTCAATATTCCTCAATATATATATATATATACCAAGTGTTACGTAATGATTTACATAGGCATAGGAAAACGTAGGCTTTTTTTATTCTCCTTCGATCTGACTCCACGAGCAGGTTTTGGTAAAGACTCACTCAAATTTAAAATAACTGTTAGCCAAACCTAGCTAAAGCCCTATATTCGTGCGTCTACTTGACAAGGCTACAGCATTGAACCCCCCCCCCTTCCACCCAACTGTGCACTGGTTAAGGTTAAGGCCTGTACATTCATACAACTAGGTTAGCGCTTATGAGCTGTACATGTTAAATGACACCCTCTTCTCCATCCTCTTATGTATACATTGGATTAAAAAAAAACAACAACTTTGTTTAAGTTCTTCTAGTCTGATTAAAAAAAAAGGTCCCTTAGCCCAAACGGGCCATCGGGGCAGATGAAGTGTAGAATTAAACTGTTTCTATAACCTCGGCATATAAAGGGATTGTGTGGTTAGCACAACGCCCCGCCGCCAACTTTAAGTCAGGTACACATTTAAAGCTGGGTGGACTTTTGGTACAACTTTGAAACAAATTTCTCCTGGAAAAATTTCCATGGTTCTCATCAATGATTGAACCCAGAACTATCAGGTCGGCAGTCGAGTATTTACACCACTCGGCCATTCGTCCCATATTCTGATAATATTAACATAAAGATCTAAACATATTTAAGTATAGATATTTCACAATAAATGATCGTTAGTTTATGAAGAACTTGATACTGTTCATTCACAGAGGCAGGTTCTGACAGCATGATTGAAGCCTTTGTGTTGTTGCCAACTAAGCCAGAGCGTGAACTTGTAGCCGTCCAGATCATGGACATAAATGGAACAGATTATACAATTGCTCAGGTTTGTAAACTGTTGAAATTAGGGCGGTGTGAAACGCGTGGACACAAAGGGCAGTAAGCCAGAGCCGAGCGGGTGTAGGGGGGTCACAAGCTAGTACGGTGGCACCTGCGGATATGTGGACACCACTGGTGTCACATGGCGCAGTAATAACATGAGGAACGGCCGTTGCAAGGTGCGGGCATATTGGATACTCGCTAGGGGCCCGGGGCCTTGGAAGGGCCCCGTGGGTTACAAAATAATGTTTTCTTTGCTGTCATTAAGTGTGCCTTTATTATTGTAAAGGGGTGAAATTAGGGGCCCTAGTAATCAAAGCTAGTTAGGGGCCCATAATTTTAGGCGGAGTCCCTGCTAAAAGTAGACAGTCTAGTTCGCTGGACAAAATTTGTAATAAATAAACATACACAGTTTTACGTTTTGAGGAATTTCAGGTTCCCTGACTGAAGTTTTGTAATGACCCTGGCTTACAAGTTCTATGTTAACATTGGTGTTTACAGGGCCGGATTTAGACTTGATAAGGCCCTAAGCTATTTTTAGATATGGGGTCCTTAATAAATTCAGATATTATATATTAGTGCCAAATATTTAAGTATATATGACAATTATTTTGGGCCCTAAGCTAAAGCTTGTGTAGCTTATACGTAAATCCTGCACTGTGTGTTTATCGCGTGTGGTAATTTCTACTATTCATGCCTTAAACAACATTTATTTAATTTCAACATAAAATTGATTATTGTATAATTAAACCAAATTTACAAAAAAAAAAAACAAAGTCAATTTCTGTGACTTGAATTTCATCTACTTCAGGTGAAAGCTGACCTACTAAAACACCTGAAGCCACAAGAATTACACAAATACAAACTAGCGTTTAAAGACGAGGTCACGAATGAGATCAAACAGGCCATGGACAACCAGCTAATAACTGACTTTATGGACTTTCTTCAGGGTAGTCAATACACCATCGTTGTCAAAAACTAGAATTAATTCTTTGGCTGACTTTACACATTAGTTCCATTTATCATAGTATATCAATTACACTTGCAGAAAATTAGATTTATAGATTATGTATTTAATGCTGCTTATCAACTTATGTAAAGACATGTTTTAGTTCAGTATATTGTAATCACTTATAACTAATTATTAAAAATCCTATAAAAATATCATTGCGATAATTCTATTATATTATAATTCAACTGATGGGATACATTTATTTATAAAATATTGTCAGTGTACATTATACTTCTAGGATAAGTATCAAAGAAAGCAAGAAATCATATAAAAAAAATAGGTCATCAGCATATATTAGGTTTATTTAACACTTACGCATTGTTTGATATGTTATGTAAGGCTGTTGCCAAGGACTATTGTATGCCTTTTGTTTCATTTTATATTCACTGTCATCTTTTTTAATTGATTTAAATAAATAGATTTATAGTTATCTCATAGGTCATTATGGTGTGTTTTAATTTCTGATACCAATACCAAGTGTTGCACCTAGACTGCAGGGTAAAAGAGATTTGCTCCGGTTTAAAAAAAAAAAGTTCAGCAAAGCTAAATCTTGTTTTTGAAGAATAAAATCAATTCTAAGAATGAACACAGCAATATTTATTGTCTCCTTTTTTTTATCTTTTTCTTTATTATAAAACAATGTTTCATATAATGAAATGGAAAAAATAAAATAACCGCTGTTATGTAAACTGGGTTTAAAATGAAAGAATAATAAACAAAACATAAACAATGCTATGAAATCTCATGACGATACTCCAATGTTAACAATTTATCTTTCATCTACTTTTCGCATTGATAAGTTTGTAAGTTCAAAGGTCAAGACAGTATTTTAATTATTTCCCTAATGTTTTAAATATTCAAAGAATTCCAAAAAAAAAAATACATATCCTCTGAGTGTGGCTAAAAAAGTAGAAAATCGAAACAATGGACATTACTGAATGGAATTTTTTTTCCTGTTTTATGATCAAAGAAACACGAATTTAAAAAAAAAAAACACACAGCTCGTTGTATTTCAACTTTCATTTAAACTTCAAAGATGAAATTTTTAAAATGTTCATCGACATTCAAGGATCAGTAAAAAATGTGATCACTTTAAAACTACGACTTAAAATATTATTGCCAAGAAGAAGAATTAGTGATGGTTGCTGATGACAATACTAAATGGAAAGTGTTATGATTTTAATAAGTTTAAAAACATTGAAGACTAAGTTGACTCGTTTAGGGTACTTATCAGCATACTCTGTGTGTGTGTGTGGGGAAGGGGGAAAGATCGGTGTGCGTATGTGTGGGGGTCAGTTGACATGTTTGAATGAGACAAGTCAAGCTGCGAATGTTGAGTGAATGGAGTTTGACCGGTGTGACCAGTGGGGCATGGCTCTGATTGTTTGAGGAGGTCAGTGGACGAGGTGTAGAAGGGGGAATAATAAGTGAAAAGGGGGAAGAAGTCGATCAATTATAAGGCTGAGAAATTATGGGTGTTATGTATGGGCAAAGTTACATGAGAGTTTTCACCGTATGTTTAGTGTATTGGTTATCATTCATGATGTGTTAAAACACGGGTATGTATGTGATAAAGAACATCAGGGCATATATATGTATTCGTTGAGAAAGTAAGAGTACATCAATACACATGGATTATTGGTATAGGTAATGCTCGGCTTGCACTGACATATGTAGTTTAAAATTTAATATTAGCAAGCATTATATAAAACATGATATAAGGCTTAATAAAAAGAATATTAAGTTTTCAGTAATATAATTGCATGTAACAAAAAAAAAAATACTGTATTTAAAAAGAAAAAAAATAAATTGCTTATTTTCAGATCATAATTATCAATGAAAAGCAAAACAATTTTTTGTTCTATTTTTAATTTATACACTTACATCAAATGTAATGTGACCTATTTGACACAAGAACCATTTAAAATTAATATTAGATCTTTTTTTCTCTTCTTTTTTTTTTTTTGAGCATTTACATTTACAGAAGCAAGACTTCATTGCCAAAAAGTAATTTTAATAAAACAAACTGCTAAAAAATGTATAAACCCAATCACAACAAATAAACACGTACACTGCTATTTAATTTAAAACATTTTTTTTTGTTTTGTCTACGATATGGGTCTCTTTTTTTTAGACTTAACACAGTTTTAACACAAACCTACAGAAACAGTCTGTTGTAAAATATTTATGTATTTTTTTTTTTTTTAAATTACAATGAATTTTTAGAGCTGGATTCAGATGGACTTACAAAGATAATTGTCTCATGGCATGACGTCAGATATTGCATGTAGTCGGTAATACGTGCTTCCTGTATGGGGTAAATGATGATTCCATTCGTTTCATTGCGGAATGCCAGGTGATAAGGGTTTGGGTCTATGCTTTTTTCCTGTAGCAACTTAATCTTCGCCTGGAAAAAAACTCCACTAATATACATATAACTGAAATAAAACAAATACTTAAAACATCTAATAACGAATGCATACAAAATATTTGTAAAATTAATATACATAGGAATAAAAAGAGTGCATTAATTTACATATTTTTTTTTTTTTATTAAGTACGAGCGTTTATACCCGGCGTTGCACGGGAAGAGAATGCAGTGTGACACATTTATGATTTTTCTGGAACATGATGAAAACTGTCTCGCGCAATATGTAGTGTATTGTCAACATCGTTTGTAGTGAATAGTACAATTCATTGTCAGCAGTAATATCGTCTGTAGTGAACAGTACAATGTATCGTTAACAGTAATATTGTCTGTACTGAATAGTACAATGTATTGTCAACAGTAATATCGTTTGTTGTCAATAGTACAATGTATTGTTAACAGTGATATTGTATGTAGTCAATCGTACAATGTATTTTCAACAGTAATATCGTCTGTAGTCAATAGTATAACGTATTGTTAACAGTAATATTGTCTGTACTGAATAGTACAATGTATTGTCAACAGTAATATCGTCTGTAGGCAATAGTACAATTATGGTGTGTTATTATGGTGTGTTGTTGTGCTGTTTTGTTATGGTGTGTTGTTATGGTGTGTTGTTGTGCTGTTTTGTTATGGTGTGTTGTTGTGCTGTGTTTTATGGTGTGTTGTTGTGAAGGGTGTTAATATTTCCAGTTCAGTTATTTTTTTTTTGTGAGTATGTGCACTGCCTCTAATATTAAAACAGTAGAGCTGCAAATTATCGATGCAGAGACATCAAGTGTCATATTTGTTTTTATTAAATTATAAAATTGTATCTACTAGTAAAATTAAAATAAATTAGTTTTATATTTAAGATAACCTCTTTAACAGTGTAATCTGTTCCATGTATGTCCATGATCTGGACGTTTTCAAGTACACGTTTAGTCACATTTGGAAACAACACAAAGGCTTCAATGGCACTGTCAGAACCTGCCTCTGTGAATGAACAATATCAATTTATTTATAAATTAAAACGATCATTTATTCTGATGACAGCTGGCTTCCTAAATGGATTCAATAATGTTGTTATGAAACAATATGGACAATATGATAATATAAAGGAGGTTCTTTTCAGGCATACATTTTTTTTTAAATATAGCATTGATAAGCTGTTTTATAAAATTTTTACCTAAAAATTACAGTTAATACATCAATCAATAAAAAGAATAATTAATTACTAGGTCAAATATTATAAAAATGAAAAAAAAAAAAAAACTTACCACATTCAGCCATCTAAAAAAACAAAAGAAAACATAACATTTCAAGCTATAAATTATTAATAGGTGCATAATTTATAATATCTAGTATATATGTATTAAGTATGAAGTTATCAATGATTATTAAAAAAAAACAGGGAACATTTACACAGCAGGTTCCAATTGAAGACCCTATACTTTCCCGCAGAGCACATCTGGTTTCATTATTAGATCGAGATTTCTTTAACCCTTAAACAGTGTATTGAATAATTTATTGACTGCGCATGCCGATGTTTGCTTGTTGCTAAGAGACATAAAACCAATTTTTAATAATGTTAATTTTTTTTTTTAATCCTAATTCGACTATACATTAGGCTTCATTGGCCATAGATCAATCATTAATGATATTGGAGAAATATGTGCACTTAGGTAGTTAGTTTTACTTGGGTCTTGATTCCGAAACCTAATATTAGTGCCCAAGATCATGTCAATAGTACCACGGGAGTCACAAATCAATCGATATCCGTGTTACAAGTAAAGACTTTGCTTTCATTTGCCCTTTTCTTTGGTAAAAGTTAAAATTAGAAGCATAACCATAGTAAAATAAATACAATAGTATTTGTCAAAGATAAAACTACTCTTTCGCTTTTCGAGAAATATGTTTTAATGGCTTCAGGAAACTTTAGCCAGTTATCGATTCAATTTATGTAAGATACTTAGGTAATTACTTTTATCTTTCTACATCCTTTAAAAAACTTCTTTCCATATATTTTATAAATAGTTTATTTTTCGACATTCGTGGTTTTATATATACTAATATAGCTTAACTGAACTTAACTTACAAATAACTTTCTCTTAACCAATTCTTATTGGGTATTCTCTAAAATTCTAATTCTTACCTTCTTTAGAATCTAGTCAAAATGAGTTTCCTAAAAAAATCAGAAATATTGTCAGCGTCAGAATGAGATACTTTTTGCTTGATCTCTTCGATTTTTATGATTAATTTTAACAATTTAAAAAGACTATGCCGATCGTCTAGCTGGGGAAAATCCTTAAGACCAAAAGGAAAATAGAAAAAAACCCAACTTTGAGTTATTTAAGCCGAGTGGGAAAAAAACAATTATAAATATAGGCGATTTTCCCCATAACGCTATAAATAGTGTTATGGGGAAAATCTGTTATCAGCCACGGCCGGCCTTGACCTATTATGTATAGTAGTGTATCAGCTCAGCAGATCTATGAAACATATCTCGGCTTACAAGTCAATCGCAGCAATGAGAAAACTAAGCAGGTGAATAAACATTCTTAATAACGAAACAAAACTACAAACTTTAAAAAAAAAATTAATCTAAAGGCTAGTCAACTTGTCGATTCATCATCATTTGTCCCTTAACATGTCTCGTCGTTTGGGGGGAGGGGGGGAATTTTATTTAGGAACCCTGTGATGGAAAAAGATTTCTCTATTCATTCCTATCACTTGCTTATGATTGAAAAGAAAAAGTAAAGTTCCCTTAAGCCTAACGGGCCATCGGGGCAGATGACGTGTAGAATTCACCTGTTTCTATAACCTCGGCATATGAAGGGATTGTGTGGTTAGCACAACGCCCAGCCGCATTTTCTCCCCCAAATTAAACTCAGGTATCCATTTATAGCTGGGTGGACTTAGGGACTTTCACCAGGACCTGAAAAAAAAATCCCAAGGTTCACATTGAGATTCGAACACGGGACCCTCCGGTCGACAGTCTAGCGCTCTACACCACTCCATGAAATTATGTCTTCAATCGGGGGTGTACTTGTCTCAGACGAAGCCCCGGGTGCAGGCGAAAATATTGGGCCCTTTAAAAAACGATATACATATTTACGGGTTTTAAAATTGGTCTCTATGGGGGCCCCTTAATATTCGGGAGCCCTGGGCGAGTGAGTCACTTACTTTTAAAAGATCGTTAAATAATAAAAATTCATGTCTCAGAAAAGGACGGGTGGTTGGCTGTAGACCTGAATGTCCTGAGTTCGATCCTCGGTGAGAAACAAGGCAATTTTCCCATGACCTTTTTGGAAGTTGGTTAAGCCTCCCCCCCTCCCCCAAGTCCACCCAGCTTTAAATAGGTACATGACTTTAACTGGGTGAGTCAAGGTGGCGTGATTTTATGCTTAGCACACACTACATTACATGCTTCCTCTTACCCGATGGTATTTTACAGGGCAGAGGGATCTTTACTTTTTCATCTCACAATCTCGATCAGTAGACGACGTTGCTCAACTGGAAACTATGTCCTCAGAAGTCACTATGTCCTCTGTGGTGACTATGTCCTCTGTGGTGACTATGTCATCAGTGGTCACTATGTCCTCTGCGGTGACTATGTCCTCTGTGGTGACTATGTCCTCTGTGGTGACTATGTCCTCAGTGGTCACTATGTCCTCTGTATTGACTATGTCCTCTGTGGTGACTATGTCCTCAGTGGTCACTATGTCCTCTGTGGTGACTATGTCCTCTGTGGTGACTATGTCCTCAGTGGTCACTATGTCCTCTGTGGTGACTATGTCCTCTGTGGTGACTATGTCCTCTGTGGTGACTATGTCCTCTGTGGTGACTATGTCCTCTGTAGTTAATATGTCCTCTGTGGTGACTATGTTCTCAGTGGTGACTATGTCCTCAGCGGTGATTATGTCCTCAGTGGTCACTATGTCCTCTATGGTCACTATGTCCTCTGTGGTCACTATGTCCTCAGTGGTGACTATGTCCTCTGTGGTGACTATGTCCTCTGTGGTGATTATGTCCTCTGTGGTGATTATGTTCTCAGTGGTGACTATGTCTTCAGCGGTGATTATGTCCTCAGTGGTGACTATGTCCTCAGTGGTGACTATGTCCTTGATGGGAACTATGTCCTCAGTGGTGACCCTGAAATGTGTGTTTATCAAACTGAGTAATTTCTGCTAGTCATACCTTACATACCATTTAACATAAAATTGATTATTGTAGACTTAAACCAAATGTGCAAAAACAAAGTCAGTTTCTGTGACTTGAATTTCATCTACCTCAGGTGAAAGCCGACCAGTAGAACGTCTGACACCTCAAGAATTACACAAATACAAACTGGCGTTTAAAGACTAAAATACGAATGAGACCAGACAGGCCATGGACAACCAGCTAATAACTGACTTTATGGACTTTCTTCAGGGATAGTCAATACACCATCGTTATCAAAAACTAGAATTAATTCTTTGACTGACTTTACACATTAGTTTCATTTATCATAATATATCAAAATTGTTAGCTTGACGTTCAGGGGCCATAGATGTTATCAATATATTAAAATATAATTAATTTCAGTTTGTTTCATTGACTAAGAGGAACAGTGTAAACATTGTAAATAACATGTTTGCTTTAAAAAAAAACAATGATATACTTGTAAATATTATCAGAGACGTACTTTTAGAAAATTCTAAACTAATGTACATTTCTTCAGGGATAGTCAATACACCATTGTTATCGAAAAACTAGAATTATTTCTTTGGCTCAATTTACACATTAGTTTCATTTATCATAATATATCAATTACTAGATGTACCCTGCAAAAACCTTTTCATAGAGTTACATCCCCTTAGGCTTGATCGGTAGGCTAGGCTATTTTTGGTTTCGGGCAAATTCGATTTTTTCATAATTGTATTTTAAACTGGAATACTGTTGCATTAATTCTTTACTTTCGATTTAACGCAAAACCCAAAATCGCTTTATATTATTAGACACTTGTAGTTATCAGAACATTATATAGGCTTTTTTTGGGTCAGGCCTTGTTAACTTTAAAAAAAAAAAACAACAAAGACACTGAACAAAATTGTTAGCTTGACGATCAGGGGCCATAGATGTTATCAAATATATATTAAAATATAATTAATTTCAGTTTGTTTCATTGACTAACAGTAACAGTGTAAACATTGTAAATAACATATCTGATTAAAAAAAACAATAATGATATACTTGTAAATATTATCAAAGACGTTCTTTTAGAAAATTCTAAACCAATGTACATTTGTAGACCCAAGACAAAGATTATTTTTTGTCCCAAGGCTTATGTGTATATTTTTTTGGATCCTATATATTGGCCCTAGGTAATGAGCTAAGTACATGGAGCCTAGGTAAAGGTATATTTAGGGGTCCTCGGTGAGAACGGTGCCTTGAACGACGCTTGGAAATCTGGGTCCCATCTAACCATATTCCAAGCTGTTGCGACAGTTTAGTCTTTGCGGGCTTATCAATCTAGTTATGACAGAATGTTTGCAATCACCATAGCAATCACCATAGCAATTCTTATAGAAGTAACAAACATCTTTTGAGTAGTAAGGTGGTTAGGAACATTTGCTCTTACAGGACCAAGGTATATACTTCATTTGCCAACCCAAACAAACTACTCTGAAATTACACATTGTATATCGTTTTTTTTATTTTCAACTAACATAGATGTTTGCGTGTTGTTTTTTTAAATCTGTAATTAGGGCTGTTGGTCGGTAGGGATAGATATGTGCTGGAGCCTTTTGTTTCATTTTATATTCACTGTCAACTTTTTAATTAATTTTAAATATATATATATATATATATATATATATATATATATATATATATATATATATAGTTTTCTCTGAAATCATTATAGTTT
Source organism: Bulinus truncatus (assembly GCA_021962125.1). Taxonomy (NCBI): domain Eukaryota; kingdom Metazoa; phylum Mollusca; class Gastropoda; family Planorbidae; genus Bulinus; species Bulinus truncatus. The sequence goes on from JAGDYQ010000039.1 coordinate 1,105,342, forward strand.
GTCTTAACTTCTTGTACAAAATACCTATAGCCAAGTATTGCGCCTAGTCTGCATGGTTTAAAAAAAGTTCAACAAAGCTAAATTTTGTTTTTGAAGAATAAAATCAATTCTAGCTTAAATGATCATCTGCATTTTATTTTTATTCTTTATTATAAAATAATTTTATATATAGTGAATTTGAAAAAGAAAATAACAGCTGTTATTAAACTAGGTTTAAAATGAAAAAAAAATAATAAACCAAACACTGATAATTCCATGAAATCTCATGACAATACTCCAATGTAAACAATTTATTATTTATCTAATTTGCATATTAATAATTTTCCAAGTTCGAAGGTCAAGACAATAACAATATTTTTATTATTTCCCTCATTTTTGAAAATATTCAAATGATAAAAAAAAAACATTAAAAAAAAAAACAACCAGTGGCGCAACCGGGGGTCGGGGAGCAGGGGGTGGGGACTCAGGCCAGGCCAAAACATCAATACATAATTTACGTTATAAATTTACAAAAAAGACGGTCAAACTGTCTTTTTTCACTATGTGAACACCCCCCTCCCCTCCCAGCAATTTTTGCGTGCAACCACACAGTTCATTGAAGTAGATTAGTAGAAAACCGAAACAATGGACATCATTTAATTTAATTTTTTTTTCTCTTTTATATATAAGAAAACAGAAGTAAAATGTGGGGGCGGGGGAGAATGTTGGGGTTGGGGGGGGGGGCAAATAGCGTCTGGTTTTCATTTTTCCATCAATTAAGTCATCAAAAGCAATTGATTTAACCAGTTAATTTAATTATTTTAAGAATATTGGGAAGCGGGGAAGGGGGGGGGCTCATCCCCTCCAGCCCCCCCCCCCAAATGACGCACTGATTGGTTATCATTCAGATAAAACAACAAGACAAAATATCTTCTTTTGAAAAAAAAAAATAAATAAATTGCTAAACTTCAGATCAAAATTATCAATAAAAAAAATACTTTTTCTGTTCTTATTTTATACATTTACGTTAAATATAATGTGACCTATTTGACATAATAAGCATTAAAAAAAATATTAGATATTTTTTTTTTCTTTTTTGAAATGAAATAAAAAAATTAACATGAAGGGCCTACATTGCTTTTTAGAGCATTTTCGAAAAATAAAATGCTCTATTGTCCCCGTTTTGTCTGTCTGTCTGTCCATCATCACCCCAGATCTCAACAACCATAAGTCATAGACCCATGATGTATGTATCATTTTGTAGGTCTTGGCCTGCCATGTGTGCACCAAAAGTCCATTTCGCGATCTGACCTCTGAGGGTCGAAAAAGGAGGCTAATTAAGTATGTATGCTATATTAACAAAGGAGCGCCCTAGATCTCAGCAACCATTTTGTAGGTCTTGGCCTGCCATGTGTACATTAAAAGTCCATTTCGCAATATGACCTCTCAGGGCCGGACTTCAGGGTTCCTAAGGGGCTTATATATTATATATAGATTATAAGCTAAACAAAGGCTTAATTTTTGCTTGTTTATTTAAAACACTGTTTTTATTTGTATAGGAATCAGAGGCGTAGCGAGGGGGGGGGTGCAAGGCAACTTGCGCCCGGGGCATTTTACCTTTTTAATACCATTTAGCGCCCCCCTCATTCGAAAAGCATATAATATTATATGTAAAATATACCATTTGCCGCCCCTGAACCTCGGCGCCGGGGACATATGTACCCCCCGCCCCTCCTCGCTACGCCACTGTAGGAAATAGGTCTTTTTTTAGACTTACTACAATTTAAACACACAAACCTACAGGAAAAGTTTTTTTTATGTTTTTTAATCACATTGAATTTTTAGAGCTGAATTCAGATGGATGTACAAAGATTATTGTCTCATGGCATGATGACAGATGTTCAATGTAGTCAGTAATTCGGGCACCCTGTGTGGTGTAAGTGATGATTTCATTCCCTTCATTGCGAAATGCCAGGTGATAAGGGTTTGGGTCTATGCCACGTTCCTGTAGCAACTGAATCTTCACCTGAAAAAAAAAAAACAACCCAGAAATATACATATAACTGCAAATAGACCAAATACATAAACATCTATAATATAAAAAAAAAAACACTCAAAATGCAGAAAAAAAAATTGTAAAATTAATATACTTATGAATAAAAACACTGTATTAATGTACATATATGTTTTGATGAGCATTTATACCCGGCGTTGCACGGGAAGGTAATGCAGCGTGAAACGTATGATTTTTTGTTTTTTTGAAACGTGATGAAAACTGTTTCTGGCATTATGTGGCGTATTGTCAACAGTAATATTGTCTGTAGTCAATAGTACAATGTATTGTCAACTGTAATATCAATTTAAGCCAATAGTACAATGTATTGCCTTTAGAAAAATGAGGTGTGCATAAATACTGGATTATTGTTATGGTGTGTTGTTATGATGTGTTGTTATGGTGTGTTGATATGCTGCGTTGTTGGGCTGTGTTGTTATAGTGTGTTGTTGTGCTTTGTTGTTATGGTGCGTTGTTATGCTCTGTTGTTGTGGTGTTTTATTGTGGTGTGCAGTTATGGTGTGCTGTTATGGTGTATTGTTATGGTATGTTATTATGGTGTGTTGTTGTGCTGTGTTGTTGTACTGTGTTGTTTTGGTGTGTTGTTATGGTGTGTTGTTGTGCTGTGTTGTTATGGTGTGTTGTTATGGTGTGCTGTAGTGCTGTGTTGTCATGGTGTGTTGTTATGATGTGTTGTTATGGTGTGTTTGTTGGGCTGTGTTGTTATAGTGTGTTGTTGTGCTTTGTTGTTATGGTGCGTTGTTATGCTCTGTTGTTGTGGTGTTTTATTGTGGTGTGCAGTTATGGTGTGCTGTTATGGTGTATTGTTATGGTATGTTATTATGGTGTGTTGTTGTGCTGTGTTGTTGTACTGTGTTGTTTTGGTGTGTTGTTATGGTGTGTTGTTGTGCTGTGTTGTTATGGTGTGTTGTTATGGTGTGCTGTAGTGCTGTGTTGTCATGGTGTGTTGTTATGATGTGTTGTTATGGTGTGTTTGTTGGGCTGTGTTGTTATGGTGTGTTGTTATGGTGTGTTGTTTTTGGTGTTATTTATGCTTTGTTGTTATGGTGTGTTGTTATTGTGTGTTGTTGTGCTGTGTCGATATGATGTGTTTTTGCGCTGTGTTGTTATGGTGTGTTGTTGTGTTGTTATGGTGTGCTTTTTGATGTGTTTTTACGGTGTGTTGTTATGTTGTGTTGTTTTTGGAGTTTTTTTATGCTTTGTTGTTAAGGTGGGTTGTTATGTTATGTTTTTGTGCTGCGTGTTTATATTTTCAGTTCATTCTTTTTCATCTTTCAAATTTTTGTAAGTATGTGCACTACCTCTAATATTAAAACGGTAGAGCTGTAGTGTATCAATGCTGAGACATTAAATGTCATATTTGTTTTTATTTTAATTATAAAAATTATACTAATAAAATTAAAATAAATTAGTTTTATATTAAAGATTACCTCTTTAACAGTGTAATCTGTTCCATTAATATCCATCAAAGGAATTTTACCAAGAGATCTTCCTCTATTAGGATATTCAATGTAAGCGTCCATGCTGCTATCCATGCCAGCTTCTAATATTGGTAAGAAATAAATGAAATATTATTAATAATAAAAAATACATGTCAGAACAAGGCATCTGTTTTGATGACAGCTGGGCTTCATAAATGTGTTCAATAATGTTGTCATGAAACAATATGGACTAAATTATAATATAAAGGGGGGGGGGTTCTTTTCTGATATATATTTATTTTTAATATATAATTGATAAGCTGATTTGTCAATTTATTACCTAAAATGACTATTGAGATTTTACACGTCAAATATTATAAAAAAAATGAGAATAAATCTTACCACATTCAGCCATCTAAGAAACAAAAGAAAAAATACAAATTCAAGCAATAAGTTATTAATAGGTGCATAATTTATATATTTTTATTGGTGTATTAATTATGTACATATCACCGAATATCAAGCTTTGATTCAACGAACGGATAAAATAATTTTGTCTAAACTGATTATCATTTGGTATTTTCTAATTCTTACCTTCTAAAGAATGTAGTCAAATGAGTTCTCTAAAAAAAAAAAAAACCAGAAGTATTGTCAGCGTCAGAAAGGAGATACTTGTGGTTGAATTCTCCAAGTTTTATAATTAAATTTTAAAACAAATTTAAAATATATCTTCGGATCGTATTTGCTGGCCGTAGGATCGGGAAAAACCGAGGAGACCGGAAGAAAACGAATAAAAAAACCCTCCCAAGTATTATTATTATAAATAGCTCATTCGGAAAAATTGACGCACTAAATATAGCTCCGTACCGTAAACCATCACATCTCAGCCTAAAAGTAAATCGTAGGAATATAAAAAAAAATAAATAATTCGTCTTGATGACGAAACAAAACCACTTTTTTTTTTAAACATCGGATGTCTAATGAATGAATCGATTCCTCATCATTTGTCCCTTAAAATGTCTCGTCGTTCTGGGGTGGGGTGGGGGAAGGCGTGAAT
>JAGDYQ010000039.1:1110372-1210372 GCA_021962125.1 Bulinus truncatus
TTGATCAATTGTGACAAATCGTATGTTTTTTTTCAGATATGTGCTGAATAGTGCTGATGTAATGCTGTAAGACTATTTAGTCGCAGACAGCACATTGAACTCCAAAACTGTCTAGATAGGCGACTTGCAAGACAAGTCATGACAGTTTATACCTATAGCTGGTGGACTAGACAGTTTATATCTATAGCTGGTGGACTAGACAGGTTATATCTATAGCTGGTGGACTAGACAGGTTATATCTATAGCTGGTGGACTAGACAGGTTATATCTATAGCTGGTGGACTAGATAGGCAACTTGTACCACATAATATCAGATTATATCTATAGCTGGTGGACTAGACAGGTTATATCTATAGCTGGTGGACTATACAGGTTATATCTATAGCTGGTGGACTAGACAGATTATATCTATAGCTGGTGGACTAGACAGGTTATATCTATAGCTGGTGGACTAGACAGATTATATCTATAGCTGGTGGACTAGACAGGTTATATCTATAGCTGGTGGACTAGACAGGTTATATCTATAGCTGGTGGACTAGACAGATTATATCTATAGCTGGTGGACTAGACAGATTATATCTATAGCTGGTGGACAAGACAGGTTATATCTATAGCTGGTGGACTAGACAGGTTATATCTATAGCTGGTGGACTAGACAGATTACATCTATAGCTGGTGGATTAGACAGGTTATATCTATAGTTGGTGGACTAGACAGCTTATATCTATAGCTGGTGGACTAGACAGGTTATATCTAAAGCTGGTGGACTAGACAGGTTATATCTATAGCTGGTGGACTAGACAGGTTATATCCAGTGCTCGATTTAAGAAAAAAAACCAGTGCCGGGGAATGAAAAATAATTCTGCAGAGCCGGGGATAAATGTCTATGGTATATCCCCGGCGGTAAATCGAGCCGTTGTTATATCTATAGCTGGTGGGCTAGATAGGCAACTTGTATCACATAATATCAGATTATATCTATAGCTGGTGGACTAGATAAAGGCAACTTGTATCACATAATATCAGATTATATCTATAGCTGGTGGACTAGATAGGCAACTTGTATCACAAAATATCAGATTATATCTATAGCTGGTGGACTAGATAGGCAACTTTTATCACATAATATCAGATTATATCTATAGCTGGTGGGCTAGATAGGCAACTTGTATCACATAATATCAGATTATATCTATAGCTGGTGGACTAGATAGGCAACTTGTACCACATAATATCAGATTATATCTATAGCTGGTGGACTAGACAGGTTATATCTATAGCTGGTGGACTAGACAGGTTATATCTATAGCTGGTGGACTAGACAGATTATATCTATAGCTGGTGGACTAGACAGGTTATATCTATAGCTGGTGGACTAGACAGGTTATATCTATAGCTGGTGGACTAGACAGATTATATCTATAGCTGGTGGACTAGACAGGTTATATCTATAGCTGGTGGACTAGACAGGTTATATCTATAGCTGGTGGACTAGACAGATTATATCTATAGCTGGTGGACTAGACAGATTATATCTATAGCTGGTGGACTAGACAGGTTATATCTATAGCTGGTGGACTAGACAGGTTATATCTATAGCTGGTGGACTAGACAGGTTATATCCAGTGCTCGATTTAGAAAAAACCAGTGCCGGGGAATGAAAAAATAATTCTGCAGAGCCGGGGATAAATGTCTATGGTATATCCCCGGCGGTAAATCGAGCCGTTGTTATATCTATAGCTGGTGGACTAGATAGGCAACTTGTATCACATAATATCAGATTATATCTATAGCTGGTGGACTAGATAGGCAACTTGTATCACATAATATCAGATTATATCTATAGCTGGTGGACTAGATAGGCAACTTGTATCACATAATATCAGATTATATCTATAGCTGGTGGACTAGATAGGCAACTTGTATCACATAATATCAGATTATATCTATAGCTGGTGGGCTAGATAGGCAACTTGTATCACATAATATCAGATTATATCTATAGCTGGTGGACTAGATAGGCAACTTGTACCACATAATATCAGATTATATCTATAGCTGGTGGACTAGACAGGTTATATCTATAGCTGGTGGACTAGACAGGTTATATCTATAGCTGGTGGACTAGACAGATTATATCTATAGCTGGTGGACTAGACAGGTTATATCTATAGCTGGTGGACTAGACAGGTTATATCTATAGCTGGTGGACTAGACAGATTATATCTATAGCTGGTGGACTAGACAGGTTATATCTATAGCTGGTGGACTAGACAGGTTATATCTATAGCTGGTGGACTAGACAGATTATATCTATAGCTGGTGGACTAGACAGATTATATCTATAGCTGGTGGACTAGACAGGTTATATCTATAGCTGGTGGACTAGACAGGTTATATCTATAGCTGGTGGACTAGACAGGTTATATCCAGTGCTCGATTTAGAAAAAAAACCAGTGCCGGGGAATGAAAAAATAATTCTGCAGAGCCGGGGATAAATGTCTATGGTATATCCCCGGCGGTAAATCGAGCCGTTGTTATATCTATAGCTGGTGGACTAGATAGGCAACTTGTATCACATAATATCAGATTATATCTATAGCTGGTGGACTAGATAGGCAACTTGTATCACATAATATCAGATTATATCTATAGCTGGTGGACTAGATAGGCAACTTGTATCACATAATATCAGATTATATCTATAGCTGGTGGACTAGATAGGCAACTTGTATCACATAATATCAGATTATATCTATAGCTGGTGGGCTAGATAGGCAACTTGTATCACATAATATCAGATTATATCTATAGCTGGTGGGCTAGATAGGCAACTTGTATCACATACTATCAGATTATATCTATAGCTGGTGGGAAAGACCTGGCATAGCGAGCTTAACTCGCGCAAGGGGCACAATACCTTTTTAGCGCCCCCCCCCCATTCGAAAACCATATAATATTACATGTAAAATATACCATTTGGCTCCCCTTTGTGAGTAACGCCCGGGGCATGATGCGCACCCCCCTGCCCACCCCTCTTATAATGGCAGTCACCAACGGTAATTTAATTTTTAAATCAATCCAAGGGTGCTGATGCGGCGACCTTGAATGTAGGAAGTGTACCATGTCGCGTGCAGACTACGACAGTCTAGTTCATCTTCTTCTGTCAGGGTGCGTGTGTGTGTGTGTGTGTGTGAACCGGAAATGGTTTTGAGAATTGCATGATTTCCAAGCGTTCATTTTACTATAAGACCCCCCCTCTCTCTCTCTCCTTCTCTACCCCGGACAGGTGCATCATGTACCCCCCGCCCGCCCACACATTGGGAAAAAAAGTGGGGGGGGGTAGGTAACATTTCATTGTGGAGACCATCGAAGGATTACCGAGTCAAAGACTTGAGAAACGGGGGGGGGGGGGGGTCAGGGGAGTGAGAATTATTGTCAGACCATTCAATGCGTTGAAAGGACCCGGGGGGGGGGTCGGGTGGATAAGGCGGGGGGTGGGAGATTTTGTTACAGCGTGAAATAAAATAATGTTAAACAGAATCAAATGAACATGCAACTAACCTGGGTTAAGTAAATGTAAGTTTTTATAATATATCGTAACTGTTTTATCCGTTGATATCTTTTTTTTTTGTTTAAATCTGCTTTTAAATATTCAATATATATATATATATATATAAGGTGGGCCAAAATAAGTGAGAACATCATATAACATTCAGATTATTTAAAAATTAAAAAAAATTGTCATATTAAAACCCAAAATAGCGCCCGGAAATTGTCGTACTAATGACGTCATATATCTAAACAGTCAAGTAAACGAGTTAGCAATTTAAGATATTACGCATACAGCTAAACAAACTTTGATATAATTATATTACTTTCTACGCAATGTTCTCACTCTTTTTTGGCCCACCCTGTATATATGTGTGTGCGTGTGTGTGTGTGTGTGTTTGTGTTTGTACCGAATTTGGGTTGGAAAATATAATGCTCCCTTAAAAACCATCTTTTCTGCTTCCTTGTCTAGTAATAATTTTGTCTAGAAGGACATTTAATCAATACTATCATTTTGTCTAGTAGGTCATTTTGTCTAGTAGGTCAATTTGTCTAGTAAGTCATTTTGTCTAGTAGGTCATTTTGTCTAGTAATTCAATTTGTCTAGTAAGTCAATTTGTTTAGTAGGTCAATTTGTCTAGTAAGTCATTTTACCTAGTTAGTCATTTTGTCTAATAGGTCAATTTGTCTAGTAAGTCATTTTGTCTGGTTGTGATCGCGGGTAAATCAATTCAATTTTATCATTGAATAAATCAATAAACAGATAGGTGACAAACAACAAACAATTTCCCAGATCACTGATTTTGAAATATTTCACTTGGGGGAGTCGACAACTGTCCCCCCACCCCCTTCCCCCGCTACCCACCCACCCACCGAGGTTTTATTGTCAGAGCATCTGTTGTTTCATTTTACCTTCCAGCTAATTGATGTGTCTTCACGCTAATATTTCTCTCGCCCTTTCTCTCTGTCTCTCTTCCCCCACTCTCTCTCTCCCTCTTTCTCTCACACTCAGACACTCTTTCCCCCCCCCCCACTCTCTCTCTCTCTCTCTCCGTTCTTTTTTTTTATTTACAAATAATTTTTTTATACTTAAAAATTAATCAAAATGATATCAGAGTTTAGAATCTAGACAGACAAACCTTAAAATATGGTTATACTTTTATACTTTTTCAAAAAAATGTACGCTTCTATGACTTGATGTACGGTTAGAAATGGAAGTGGGGGAGATAAGGCACGAACGAGTTTAGCTATACATAGCGTTATTACTAGTGTGTCACATGTGCTAACATTAACACTTATGGTTTTAATAAAAAAAAAAAAGAAAACCTGGTGAAATACGTGGGAAATTATTCAATTATATAATTCAAAAGTTTAGGAATGTCCTCTCTCCTCCGTAGGATTCGCCTGCATGTGGGCACAGTTGGTGGCACAGTTGGTGGCAAGACGATGTTCTAGTTGTTGTTTTCTAAACTGATCTGGGGCTATTTGTATGATGTGTATTATATATATATATATATATATATATATATATATATATATATATATATATATAAATTATACACCCATACTGACACACACACATATATATATATATAATTCACTGCATATTCCGAACGAATAAAGCCAGTGTACCGTACAGAATTATTTCTAGCATTGTTTACCCTGCGCAGTTTATACCTGACGTCAGTTTCTAAGTTGTTTACTTTATAATCTTTAAGCCCCCCTCCCCCCATACCACAATTTCTCCTCTTTCTTTATTAATACTGGTTGTAATACTGGTTGTAATACTGGTTGTAATATTGGTTGTAATACTGGTTGTAATACTGGTTGTAATACTGGTTGTAATACTGGTTGTAATACTGGTTGTAATAATGGTTGTAATACTGGTTGTAATACTGGTTGTAATACTGGTTGTTATACTGGTTGTAATACTGGTTGTAATACTGGTTGTAATACTGGTTGTAATAATGGTTGTAATACTGGTTGTAATACTGGTTGTAATACTGGTTGTTATACTGGTTGTCATAATGGTTGTAATACTGGTTGTAATACTTGTTGTTATACTGGTTGTAATAATGGTTGTAATACTGGTTGTAATACTGGTTGTAATAATGGTTGTTATACTGGTTGTAATAATGGTTGTAATACTGGTTGTAAAAATACTTGTTGTTATACTGGTTGTAATAATGGTTGTAATACTGGTTGTAATACTGGTTGTTATACTGGTTGTAATAATGGTTGTAATACTGGTTGTAATACTGGTTGTTATACTGGTTGTAATAATGGTTGAAATACTGGTTGTAATACTGGTTGTAATAATGGTTGTAATACTGGTTGTAATACTGGTTGTAATAATGGTTGTAATACTGGTTGTAATACTGGTTGTAATACTGGTTGTTATACTGGTTGTAATAATGGTTGTAATACTGGTTGTAATACTTGTTGTTATACTGGTTGTAATAATGGTTGTAATACTGGTTGTAATACTGGTTGTTATACTGGTTGTAATAATGGTTGTAATACTGGTTGTAATACTGGTTGTTATACTGGTTGTAATAATGGTTGTAATACTGGTTGTAATACTGGTTGTTATACTGGTTGTAATACTGGTTGTAATACTGGTTGTAATACTGGTTGTTATACTGGTTGTAATAATGGTTGTAATACTGGTTGTAATACTTGTTGTTATACTGGTTGTAATAATGGTTGTAATACTGGTTGTAATACTTGTTGTTATACTGGTTGTAATAATGGTTGTAATACTGGTTGTAATACTTGTTGTTATACTGGTTGTAATAATGGTTGTAATACTGGTTGTAATACTGGTTGTTATACTGGTTGTAATAATGGTTGTAATACTGGTTGTAATACTGGTTGTTATACTGGTTGTAATAATGGTTGTAATACTGGTTGTAATACTGGTTGTACACAATAAATAACAAAAATATCTCTGTCTCTACTACCCAAAGCCCCAACAATACCCTTTATATTCTCTGCCCAGGGCCCGTAATGTCTCTAATAGTCTCTGCCTAGGGCCCAAATTGTCTCTACAGTATATGCCTAGCCCCCCCCCCCACACATATCCTTAATAATTTCTGCCTACGGCCCACTTATGTCTCTCATCGTAGTCTCGGCTATGGCTAGGATAAAGTTACTCATTAACTTTAACGTTAACTTCAAACACAGGAAACAAGCATCGCAGACACTATTCCGGTTTGACAATTTAACTCGACCAGCGTAACCATGGAAACACCAACAACAATCTTCAAAAAAAAACTGTTCTCATCTGTTTACTTTTTCCCTTGTCAGTTTTTTTCAAAATGTATTCAGCTATTGATCAATGTTTTGACCTGCTGGACAATTCCAGAGTCAAGCTGAAGTATTTGTATTATGTTCATCTCTGATGGTATATTCAACTTGTGTCGAGATCTCGCTATAAATAGCGTGGGCCCCCAGTGGAATGTAAAATTTTACTGGAGGGTCGGGCTAAGAGCAGATTGATGGAGAAGTCTTTTTTCTCTTAAAGATGAAATAATATAAACGAATTTTTAACGTTATTTGTGTGAACAGACGGAGAGGAGTAGAACGCGGGATGGAACAAACAGACGGAGAGGAGTAGAACGCGGGATGGAACAAACAGACGGAGAGGAGCAGAACGCGGGATGGAACAAACAGACGGAGAGGAGTAAAACGCGGGATGGAACAAACAGACGGAGAGGAGCAGAACGCGGGATGGAACAAACAGACGGAGAGGAGCAGAACGCGGGATGGAACAAACAGACGGAGAGGAGTAAAACGCGGGATGGAACAAACAGACGGAGAGGAGCAGAACGCGGGATGGAACAAACAGACGGAGAGGAGTAAAACGCGGGATGGAACAAACAGACGGAGAGGAGCAGAACGCGGGATGGAACAAACAGACGGATGGGAGTAAAACGCGGGATGGAACAAACAGACGGAGAGGAGTAGAACGCGGGATGGAACAAACAGACGGAGAGGAGCAGAACGCGGGATGGAACAAACAGACGGAGAGGAGCAGAACGCGGGTGGAGCAAACAGACGGAGAGGAGCAGAACGCGGGTTGGAGCAAACAGATGGAGAGGAGCAGAACGCGGGATGGAACAAACAGACGGAGAGGAGCAGACCGCGGGATGGAACAAACAGACCAAACAGGCCGGACGTGAGTGACGTGATCCACGGGCCATAATTTGGCCGATGTACACCGTCAAACTCACAACCAGGAGTTTACAACCATGAATCGATTTGCCAGCATCTACCATATCTTCAGAACTCCCCACTGCACACGTGCCCGTGGTGGGGCTAAACACTAAGTACTACAGAAACAGTCGCACCAGTGGTGTGTGTATATATACCAGTGGTTTACATGATCAAAAAGATAAACACCTGACCCTTCCGATGTTGAAATGGTTCAAAGCTGTCAGTAGGTCAGTACAACCTCACAAAAATGTGTCATGTCGTTCAGAGTTGAAAAACGTGAATACGAACACAAGTTTGTCGAACACTATGTTACACACCTCACTATCCCTTCATCAAATGTATCAACTAAACACTATGTTACACACCTCACTATCCCTTCATCAAATGTATCAACTAGATACAATGTTACACACCTCACTATCCCTTCATCAAATGTATCAACTAAACACTATGTTACACACCTCACTATCCCTTCATCAAATGTATCAACTAAATATTTTGTTACACACCTCACTATCCCTTCATCAAATGTATCAACTAAATACTTTGTTACACACCTCACTATCCCTTCATCAAATGTATCAACTAAATACTTTGTTACACACCTCACTATCCCTTCATCAAATGTACTTACTGTACTGTTACTGATTAAGTATTGTTATTTAAAAAAAAAGACATTTCTTGAATTTGTACAAAAGGTATGGAAATATATATATAAAAATAGAAAAAAATCAAATTTAATGCGTACCCTGGGCTCCGGTTTTTAAGACCCCCCCACCCCACCCCTACCCTCGCAAAACACTGGATTCAAACGTTTATGTTATTTATTATTTCAATTCTTTTTTTTTTTTGGGGGGGGTGGGAGGTTCAAATATTGTGTTCTGTATCACAAGGCCTGAACGGACATTTACCCGCCTCGGTATACACATAGATATAATGGTGTGTGCGTGCGTGCGTGTGTGTGTGTTCGTGTGTGTGTGTGCGCGTGCGTGTGTATGATCGTAATTATGTCAACAATGTGGCGTCATCTCCTCAAATCACCGAGTACCCAAATGAGACATTTACATTCTATTTCAACCATTTCATCTCCAGCCCAGACATATCTCACGAAACAAAATCAATACATCCTTCACATTTATCAAGATCTGTCATTAACAAAATGGAAGATGTTCATGGTGTGGGATGCTGATTCACAATCTTCATGCCATCCAACAGTACAAGTATTTAGTTGTAGTACAAGTATTTAGTTGTGGTACAAGTATTTAGTTGTAGTACAAGTATTTAGTTGTAGTACAAGTAATTAGTTGTGGTACAAGTATTTAGTTGTAGTACAAGTATTTAGTTATAGTACAAGTATTTAGTTGTGGTACTAGTATTTAGTGGTGGTACATATTGCTTATACTTCTGAGTCCATCATAAGTAGATACATTGTTTGCTGTTATTAATTAAAGAGATCTCAATTTGATTCACCAGTTGTATTATTGATAAGTAAAGTGTGATTGGATGTCTAAAAGGAAATCGTTACACAATTACTGACATGACAACACTGGCCTATATCTATCTATCTATCTATCTATCTATCTATCTATCTATCTATCTATCTATCTATCTATCTATCTATCTATCTATCTATCTATCTATCTATCTATCTATCTATCTATCTATCTATCTATCTATCTATCTATCTATCTATCTATCTATCTATCTATCTATCTATCTATCTATCTATCTATCTATCTATCTATCTATCTATCTATCTATCTGTCTGTCTGTCTGTCTGTCTGTCTATCTATATCAGGGTTATATGCGTATGAGATTGATCCATTAAAGACGCATTCTGGTTCTTCATATACGGGTTGTATGAGACATTATAAAGAGCCACGCAGTAAAGTTATATTGTTTAACAGGTTATTGGGGAAGAAATGAATACAATGACTCTCTGATTCACTGGGGACTGAACTAATGTCAACAACGAGCGGTATTACAATGGTAGTTAAAAGAATATCTCGACAATAGAACTTTGAGGTGCATTATACTCACTGTTTGTTATACTCACTGTTTGTTATACTTAGTGTTTGTTATACTCACTGTTTGTTATACTCACTGTTTGTTATACTTAGTGTTTGTTATACTCACTGTTTGTTATACTTAGTGTTTGTTATACTTAGTGTTTGTTATACTCACTGTTTGTTATACTTAGTGTTTGTTATACTTAGTGTTTGTTATACTCACTGTTTGTTATACTTAGTGTTTGTTATACTTAGTGTTTGTTATACTTAGTGTTTGTTATACTCACTGTTTGTTATACTTAGTGTTTGTTATACTCACTTAAACATCTACCACGATTCACGAATTGCTTTAGAGAGGGAGGTAACTATATGGTTAGTAAAAGCGGCATAATCATTTACATGATTACTTCCCTTGCCTCATTTTATTAAATAAAAATGTTTCCGAATAATAATTCTAGCTATTGCTAAAGGACTTTAAAAACATCTTTTGTGAGATGATATATTATTGAAAAAAAAAGACACATAAATTGAAATAAATGTTGACACAAATACTGGCATACATGCTGACACAAATACTGACATACATGCTGACACAAATACTGGCATACATGATGACACAAATACTGACATAAATGTTGACACAAATACTGACATACATGCTGACACAAATACTGGCATACATGCTGACACAAATACTGGCATACATGATGACACAAATACTGACATACATGTTGACACAAATACTGACATAAATGTTGACACAAATACTGACATACATGCTGACACAAATACTGGCATACATGCTGACACAAATACTGACATAAATGTTGACACAAATACTGACATACATGTTGACACAAATACTGATATACATGCTGACACAAATACTGGCATACATGCTGTAACAAATACTGGCATAAATGTTGACACAAATACTGGCATACATGATGACACAAATACTGACATACATGTTGACACAAATACTGACATAAATGTTGACACAAATACTGGCATACATGCTGACACAAATACTGACATAAATGTTGACACAAATACTGGCATACATGCTGACACAAATACTGGCATACATGCTGACACAAATACTGGCATAAATGTTGACACAAATACTGACATAAATGTTGACACAAATACTGGCATAAATGTTGACACAAATACTGGCATAAATGTTGACACAAATACTGACATAAATGTTGACACAAATACTGTCATAAATGTTGACACAAATACTGGCATACATACTGACACGTACATTTGAGCAGATGTTGAAAATTATATTGACCTACGATATCAATGTACTGGCTGACTAAGATATTAAATATGTCGTCACAGAGGTGACGTAGTTACAGAGACAACAACCGTAGTGTGGAGAAATTTTTCAAGTTTTTGATTTACGTTACATAAACAAACAAACAGATAGCAACAATAATAACAACAACAACAACAACAATAATAGTTCAACTTTTCTCTTGTGAGTTATTTCCATAGATACCGGTAATTAAAAATTATTGGTCATGTCCGTTATATAGATGAGTGTATTGGTCATGTCCGTTATATAGATGAGTGTACTGGTCATGTCCGTTATATAGATAAGTGTATTGGTCATGTCCATTATATAGATAAGTGTATTGGTCATGTCCGTTATATAGATGAGTGTATTGGTCATGTCCGTTATATAGATGAGTGTACTGGTCATGTCCGTTATATAGATAAGTGTATTGGACATGTCCGTTAAGTTACAAACACGTCCTTGACCTTTCACAATCGATCAAGTACTTCACAGACTTAATTCCTTTTTTTTTTAAAAAAATGACCTCGCACTTCATTCATTAAGTTCCCTAAAGTAAACTCAGAGCTCCCATCGTCTGCAGTAATCAATGAAAATATTGGAACACAATGGGGCTCTCAAACCTACAGACTCGACTTTACCCTTAACGTTGAACTTTGAACTCGCTCTTATATCAAATGACAAACACCGTGCCTAGAATTGTACACGTGGTCTGTAAACTGTACCGAAACGCTCATATCGAGCCCCCCCCCCCCACACACACATTTAGGCGCGGGGTTTAGGGTCCAAAGGCGGCCACCTGTATAAGACTGTGGCACATAATGCACGCTCAAGGTTTTGTTAAACCTGCTCCAGAGGGAGGGAAGAAGTGGTGGTAATCAATACTTTCATTCTTACATAAACTCGGATAATGTAATCGAAGGCCAAGTAAAAGTAATATTTCAAGATTGCTTTGTGTCCTCCTTTAACGTTCAAAAGTATTACTTCTATTTTTGTTTTCATGGAAAAAAAAATCCGTAAATAAATGTACCAAAACTGGTGAAAAATTGATGAAATGGACATTTTCTTACAATATATCTTAAATGGACATTGTTGACAAAGTCGTACGTGGATATTTCTGATAATGTCTTACTTACATTGACTTTTCTGACAAGATGTCTTATATGGACATTTTTATCAATGTCTTTTGTCACAGGGTATTTCCTATGACAGTGCACTAAATAAATGTTTATGTTGAACGGAGGTAGAAAAATGATGCGAAGTAGTGACGGTTGTTGTTGTTGAAGGAGAGAATTCATTGTTTTGACTAACCTCGAGTATTGTTGTTTGTATTCATTTATAGGTATATTGTGATATCTTTCATGGACTTCTTTAACAATATGCCGTACATAGGTTTTTTTAAACATATGTCCTACCCGGACATTCTTGAAAATATGTCTTTTATGGACATTGCTGACAACATGTCTTTAACGGACATTCCTGGCAAAATGTTTTTTAATGGACATTCCTGACAAAATGTCTTATATAGTAATTCCTGACAATATTTCTTGCTTATTTATTGAAATTGACAGAAAGACAATAGATTCATTTTTTAAAACATGTAAGTGGTTGAAATGTGAAGTAAACACGTCACATTGATTGTAATGATTGGAGGATGATTGTGTCTGGAGGGTGAAACATGTTGATGGACAAAATTATCGATGTATTTATTTCTCTTTGACTCTATCGGGTAGTCAGTGTATTTATTGATTTTCTTCACCCACCCCCTCCCAACCCCTCCACGGACGTTCTGCTTACAAAGTGAAATCATTCGTCACATATACATCTTCTAAGACTGCTCACACTACTGAACAACTTCTAAGACAGCTCACACTACTGAACAACTTCTAAGACTGCTCACACTACTGAACAACTTCTAAGACAGCTCGCACTACTGAACAACTTATAAAACTACTCCCACTATCATAATTTTAGTCCAAGGCACAACCACTAAAATTGCTTGCACTATTACATAATTTCTAAAATTGCTTACACTATTACATAATTTCTAAAATTGCTTACACTATTACATAATTTCTAAAAGTGCTTACACTATTACATAATTTCTAAAATTGCTTACACTATTACATAATTTCTAAAATTGCTCACACTATATCAGTATCTCTACAGTATACAAATCCTTAAACTACCGAAATTGCTACATTTTGGAGTTTATTAAAATCTTGGGACGGAAAGGTTGCGTTCTGTAATGAGGAACTCGCAATCGTCCACATTTCATTCAAAAGTTCATATTATTACTTCATTGTTCAGAGTTTATCTCAGATCATTTTTCACATTATATTGTCCAACGTTGGCGCAATCCATGCAATCATCCAATCCCACAATTCAATCGCTGCTCTCTAAACAAACACAATCATTCTTGATACCGTCTGAATGAGCAAGCGGTTTATGACTTGGTTCTCCGGACTCCATTGTTTGCTTCTATTTAATTGAATATTTTCTTGGACATGTTCCTGGCTTAAATCTTATTGACACATTATTTTTATGAATGGTTCGTTTTTTTTCGTTTTTTTTTTATTCTCTTAATGTTATCCATGTTTTTAATTAAACAAATATTGTTTGAAAGTGTGCAACGGTTATCATATTGTTTACAATTAGTTTTTTTTTGTGGGTATTGGCGACAATCAGATTATCACACTGACTCGGTAGTGGTCAGTCAGGCAGTGGTCAGTCAGGTAGTGGTCTGTCAGGTCGTGGTTAGTAAGGCAGACTGAGCAACATAAACTGTTACTTGAGAGCAACACAAACTGTTACTTGAGCAACATAAACTGTTACTTGAGCAACACAAGCTGTTACTTGAGCAACACAAACTGTTACTTGAGAAACACAAACTGCTACTTGAGCAACATATACTGTTACTTGAGCAACACAAACTGTTACTTGAGCAACATAAACTGTTACTTGAGCAACACAAACTATTACTTGAGCAACACAGACTGTTACTTGAGCAACACAGACTGTTACTTGAGCAACACAAACTGTTACTTGAGCAACACAAACTGTTACTTGAGCAACACAAACTGTTACTTGAGCAACACAAACTGTTACTTGAGCAACACAAACTGTTACTTGAGCAACACAAATGTTACTTGAGCAACACAAACTATTACTTTTTGAGAGAATTAAGCAAATAAAAAATTCCGTCAGTGAAAACAATTAAACAAATTGGCAATTAGTCGATGAACTGCGATGGGGCATTTCTTAATTAATGTGGAGATTTGGGAGAGAAGTGGAGTTAAATCAAACATATCGACATTCTGGCAAAACATTTGTCAGTCTGTGTGTGTGTCTGTGTGTGTGTGTGTGTGACATATTTTCATTACACGTGTTTAATTCATGTTTGTGAAGGGAGCGTGGTCCAATGATTCTCACGCTGTTATACAGATATATACCCGCTCACTCTTGACGATCGACACTGTAAAAGATTGTAATTTTGTCCATAGGCGTTTAACCTGTGTACAGGGTTTCAACTTGTGTACAGGGGTTCAACCTGTGTACAGGTACAGGTAGACTGTTTGGACGTGCTGGCTTATTTTTTATCTACCTAAAGGTACCTTGGACCATGCAGGTAGTACGGTATGCCCGTCTTCACAGCTCGCCACGCACGCGCACACACTTTATAACAGAGCGCACTAATGCTCCGCTGAGTTGGCCGTTAAAATGTTACAAGTCGCTCACACATATGTTCGTCTCTTTCCAAAGCTGCTCACTGCCAAAATGTCTATGGCCGCACCACAGCCTTCGGAGAACCTAAAGAGTATGTTGACTGCAGTGGATGCCATAACCGAGCACTACTGTAAGTAAAAGGGTTTCAGCTGATTCTTGAGCCCACCCTTAATTTTTTTTTAAATAAATCAAGGTAAAACCAGGGCCGTGTTGGAAGGATTTTCCGGTAGATCGGAAGCCCTCACACCCCCCCCCCCAACTCGTTTACTTTCCACACGTTACGTCGATGCACGGCGACAGTAAAGTTTCACTGTGTTTCGAAGCTTTGAACCTTTCAGCCTGCACCCTCCGACTAGGGCTGACAATTATCTCGACCACCAGGATGTATTTGGTAGTCTACCCTGCTCCTCATAACTTTGACCTTGGGTGGGGGGGGGTGGGGGGGAGCGAGGTGGCATTTTGGCGGGGGGATGGGGGGTGAATCATACAAATATCTTCATGAGAATGCAAATTCGTTTTAGTATTGCATGCAAGGGTTAAATGGAGCACCCATGGAACACTCATGGAACACCCAGCAGTTGTCTAGTTTGTATTTAAAGTGATCTTTTCTATCTGAATAAATCTTTGTACACAATGTCTCTACAGTTACATTTACAAAGTAAATTTTTGATTTTGTTTTTTAAAAAAAAAAAAAAACTTAAATTAGTCAACTTGAACTTGTCGATATCTCACTGTACCTATATTTTGTTTTAAACGTGATTTTTTTTTTTTAGCATGGCAATGTAAAGTCGGTGAAATAATTCCAATTAGTAAATTACGCCCCGTGCTGAGAAGTGCGAATCAATATTTTTACCGTGTGGTTTGATTCAAAATAATATTTGAAGATCCTCAGACAGCCCCCCCCCCGGTCCCTTGCACTAAGACGTTTAATCTCTACAGAGTGTGTAACACGTATGGAGGCAATGGGCAAACCACGGCCCGCGGGCCAAATCTGTCCTGCCGGACTGTTTAATTCCGGCCCGCCAAGTCAATGAGTGAATCGCAGCGCCAACGTTGTACTTCATGACATTTACAGTAAATTTCACGCCAAAACCCCATCCATCTGCCCTCGGTCCGGACGTGGACCGCGACTCAAAAAGTCTGCTCACCCCTTGACCTAAAAGCAGGCACGCCAAGAAAAAGGGGGGGGGGCAGAGGGGTGGGTCATTGCCAGGGGGCCCGCCCCGACCATGTCAATTTTTTCACGACTTATTGTTTATTAAGGGGAAGGCAATGATGTCCTGCCCTGGGGCCCTTGTTGGGTCTCGGCGCCCCTACCTAGAAGGAAGTTTTAAACCCATCAAACTGATTGGTTATTTTTTTTTGCCAACAAATTGGAAGTGACATTAGGTACCAACAGTGACGTTCTCTATTGTTTTGTTGGGCCCTAGGCAGAGACAAAAAGATATCTTAAGGCCTTTAGAAAAGTTACACTATGGGAGGAGGGGGTGTGAGGGGGTTGCAAGACACCATTCGATATGGAGTGGGTGTCTTTTGGCATTACGGGTGAGGCCCATTGCTGTTGCGTAGTTTGGCTTTCCTTAAGAACGGCCCTGGATAGCACAAACTGGCTGTGAAGCGATGACGTATTCACTGAATGTCACGTGATTTATGTAGACACGTATAAACAATGTGTGTCACGTGGTGAATTTAGTGACTGTGAAGGAGTTAAAGTTGAATTAAATATACATTGTTTGATTTAGTTTGTGCATGTGTGTTAATCACACTTTTAGTGACTATAGAGAGTATGAATTTTTATGTTGTTATGTGACGTAGTTACTTCTAGTTAGACGTCATTTGTGACTTGCTTAGATACAAGCCTTGGAGATAGAGGCAGTTACTCTTTTGATCTCAGACTAGCAAGTCGTGTTTTCCTTGACTTTGAAGATGTGCCTTCATTATGTGCCTTTGTCTAAAATTTAATGTAATACTTTAAAGTCTACGTCCACAAATAAAACCAGGAATCAGCCGCACTGTTTTGTGTATTTATTTGAAGTTGTTTGAATGTAAAGTCAACGACCCGCTACCACAGCAGCGCCTCCACATCCATTAAAACAGTAAAAACAGTCAGACCCCAAACATCAAACATTTACAGTGACGTTTGGGAAAATCTGTGTCACGTGAAAAGTTATTGGACATAATAATGTATACCCTCACGGTGGAGTTAGGGGACATAATAATGTATACCCTCACGGTGTAGTTAGGGGACATAATAATGTATACCCTCACGGTGTAAGGGGACGTAATAATGTATACCCTCACGGTGTGGTTAGGGGACATAATAATGTATACCCTCACGGTGTAGTTAGGGGACATAATAATGTATAGCCTCACGGTGTTAGGGGACGTAATAATGTATACCCTCACGGTGTGGTTAGGGGACGTTATGGTAATGTTCAGCCTGTAATATCTGAGCTCATTGTTTGATGGTCTGTCAGTTTCGTTCCGTAGCTCAGTCGAGATCACAGAATATGTAATACACACACACAAAGCGCATCTCTATTTAAAAAAAAAACAACTAAATAACTAAAATAATGAATGCCGCAACATGTGTTCTCTTTAAAACAGCCGTAGCACCAAATTATATACTGATACACCATTACATAGTACACAATAGTGGCGGTTTTTCGAATAGATCAATTCAAAAGTTGACGGATGCGCAATTCTGTGGTCAAAAATGTAAGTACATTTTAATTTTTTAGTTGGCAGCAACGTATTTTTTTCCTGTTTATCCTATGAAGTCATGTCGAGGCTTCATATCAACCTGTTCAGCTCACAATGACGTTGTTTATTAGGAGTGACGCTAATGGTGTTTCCCTCACAATGACGTTGTTTATTAGGGAGTGACGCTAATGGTGTTTCCCTCACAATGACGTTGTTTATTAGGGAGTGACGCTAATGGTGTTTCCCTCACAATGACGTTGTTCATTAGGGAGTGACGCTAATGGTGTTTCCCTCACAATGACGTTGTTTATTAGGGACATTGACAACTCACTGTCATGCCCGCATGTCACCGCGGGGGGGGGGGGGGGGCTCGGCGTGACAGTGCCGTCCTGTCTATGCGGGGGTGGGGGGAGGGGATGGCATATCGGCGCCGTGTCACACATGAGTGACATATTTGTCCCACAACTCAGCCACGAATCGATCTATTGTCACAGCTGAGTGACACGCAGGTAGGGTTTCACAAATCGATAGCTTATTGCTATATTATATCGTCTCCTCACACACATACACACAAACACAAACACACTCACAAACACAAACAATCTTTAAGCCTATTAAATCCAGCATATATTGATCCTATTATAAAGTTTTTGAGAATCTCCTCTCTGTCATTCTGTAACATTGTACATCTCCCGCCTACACATCAGAAACTATTCTACAAGTTTCATTCTATTTTAATTTATACCAAGTCATTTTTTTTTCTTCAGTAATGCATGTGTTGTTTTTCTTTAAGGTGTTTTGAAGTTTGCTAATGAAGTCATTTGGCTTGTCATTATGTTCTGCTTCGTCGATTTATTTATTTTTTTTAAATCGAACACAATGTGCTGAATGTTCGTTTGATTTAATCGCTACCAAGATTTTTTTTCAACACAAAAATAAAATTTTTGACAGTAGCATTGATGTTGAATACGAGAGTTCAAACTCTAAATATATTTATACATTGATGTTGAATACGAGAGTTCAAACTCTAAATATATTTATACAATGATGTTGAATACGAGAGTTCAAACTCTAAATATATTTATACATTGATGTTGAATACGAGAGTTCAAACTCTAAATATATTTATACATTGATGTTGAATACGAGAGCTCAAACTCTAAATATATTTATACAATGATGTTGAATACGAGAGCTCAAACTCTAAATATATTTATACAATGATGTTGAATACGAGAGATCAAACTCTAAATATATTTATACAATGATGTTGAATACGAGAGTTCAAACTCTAAATATATTTATACATTGATGTTGAATACGAGAGTTCAAACTCTAAATATATTTATACATTGATGTTGAAGAGTTCAAACTCTAAATATATTTATACATTGATGTTGAATACGAGAGCTCAAACTCTAAATATATTTATACATTGATGTTGAATACGAGAGCTCAAATTCTAAATATATTTATACATTGATGTTGAATACGAGAGCTCAAACTCTAAATATATTTATACATTGATGTTGAATACGAGACTTCAAACTCTAAATATATGTATACATTGATGTTAAATACGAGACTTCAAACTCTAAATATATTTAATTTTTTTTAAAACTTAAGAATAAAAAAAAAAGTAAAAAAAAAATCCCAACTCTCCAGAGGTTTTTTTCCTGATAATGAAATTCGATGAAGTGGAATAATGCAGATATGTCGTTTTGTTTGGTCACTTGATCTCATGATTAATTCACACGGCTTAAAGCTTAGAGTTCTTTACCTGGTGTTACAGCTGCTTCAGGTGGTGTGTTACTGGTGGTGTGTTACAGGTGGTGTGTTACAGCGTGTTACAGGTGGTGTGTTACAGGTGGTGTGTTACAGCGTGTTACAGGTGGTGTGTTACAGGTGGTGTGTTACAACGTGTTACAGGTGGTTTGTTACAGGTGGTGTGTTACAGGTGGTGTGTTACAGGTGGTGTGTTACAGCGTTTTACAGGTTGTTTGTTACAGGTGGTGTGTTACAGGTGGTGTTTTACAGGTGGTGTGTTACAGATTCTGTGTTGCAGGTGGTGTGTTCTATGAACGGGCAGGGACGTAATCAGGCTACTGTATACAAGCTTACTGAAAAATAAAAAAGGGGGGGGGCATGATTTATTGAATAGCAAAACGTATGAAGGCCTCCCACATTTAATTAACATAATACGCAGGTTTCCAGCAGTTTATGTCAAGACCCTGTATTGATGAAATGTTTATCTGTGAAGTCTCTGTAAGGATGAGATGTTTATCTGAGAAGTTCTTGTATTGATGAAATGTTTATCTGTGAAGTCCCTGTAAGGATGAAATGTTTATCTGTAAAGTCCCTGTAAGGATGAGATGTTTATCTGAGAAGTTCTTGTATTGATGAAATGTTTATCTGTGAAGTCTCTGTAAGGGTGAAATGTTTATCTGTGAAGTCTCTGTAAGGGTGAAATGTTTATCTGTGAAGTCTCTGTAAGGATGAAATATTTATCTCTTATCTTATCAACCACTATGGCTTCTTTCATTCCCACGATAGTGGATAGTGCATGAAGGAACCACGGGGGACACGTGGCGATCTTAAACCATGACCTGAATAATTCCCTCGGTGCTCAAAGAAGATCGAACTCGGAACCCTTAGGTTGACAGTCGAGTACTTTACCACACGACTATACCCCCCTCCCTCTCGCGCTTTTTATTTCCCAGTAGTTTCAGACATCCCAATATATGCTCCCATTTGCCTTGCACGTAAGTTTTCCAGTGTATATACAGCTGGAGATCATGTATTGAACAATTTACTATGGAAACGATCTACACATGTGTGTTTTGGTCATATTATAGTTCGTACTATAATTGTTATTGTTACGATGTACACATGTGTGTTTGGTCATGCTGTAGTTCGTACAAATATTGTTACTGTTACGATATACACATGTGTGTTTGGTCATACTATAGTTCGTACTATCATTGTTATTGTTACGATGTACACATGTGTTTTGGTCATACTATAGTTCGTACTATTATTGTTACTGTTACGATATACACATGTGTTTTGGTCATACTATAGTTCGTACTATTATTGTTACTGTTACGATATACACATGTGTTTTGGTCATACTAAAGTTCGTACTATCATTGTTATTGTTACGATATACACATGTGTGTATTTGATCACATTGTAGTTCGTACAATTATTGTTGAGCTTTAGTTGATTCTCTTCAATTCTTATTTCAAGCGAATTCATGGCCGATAACTAAAATAAAAAAAAATTAAACAAACAAACAACTGAGGCGAACACAGAGGAGTTAAGGTTTCTGATCTATAAAAATACCAACAACCCAAGAGTGCAGTGAAGTATTTTAGTCAATGTATATGGATCCTCGATGAAAGTCAAAGTTGAAACTGAGAAGAAAAAAACCGGTTAAAAACGTTATTGATTTATCAAAATCTCTCGAGCAGGGTAGAAAAAGAAGCACAGATCAATAAACTTTAGTCTTACAGTGATGGGAACTGTTCTTATCTGAGAGGAATGGTGTGTTGATTTTGTTACACAGAGGCGGACTATAAAGGTCAATTGAGCCCCCCCCCAGGGCGCTGTAGAAAATATTGCCCCCTCCCCCGAAAAATAAATAAAATACCTCAACGACAATGAGTGTAGAGTTGATATAAAGTTGGGTCCTATGGGGGCTCATTGAAAGTCGGGGCCCCCAGGCTCGCCGTTAGATCCGCCTCTGTGTCTATAACACCAAAAGTGAAACTCGTGACTTGACTCATTGGGAGTTGCTATTGCTGTTTTTATACACGCCTCTGTACTGATGACAATGCTCGTCTCTTAGAGCCCACAAACCGCTATGTGATGTATTTTTTTTGTAATGCCCTTCTTTCATCCCTACCATAGCCGATAGTACAATGACCACAGTGGCACCACGGGCCTTTCAAGATGACCCGAAAAAGTCCCATTGGTCCTCACTTGACATCGAACCCGGGAATCCTCATGTCGACGGTACACTAACGCTTTACCATCCGTTCCAGAAAAAAATATCACCCTCTAAATGGGGCAATTTTTTAGGTGATAACATGCTGATACACAACAAAGTTCACCAATATCAAGTGATAACATGCTGATACACAACAAACAAGTTCACCAATATCAAGTGATAACATGCTGATACACAACAAACAAGTTCACCAATATCAAGTGATAATATGCTGATACACAACAAACAAATTCACCAATATCAAGTGATAATATGCTGATATACAACTAACAAGTTGACCAATATCAAATGATAACATGCTGAAACACAACAAACAAGATGACCAATATCAAGTGATAACATGCTGAAACACAACAAACAAGATGACCAATATCAAGTGATAACATGCTGAAACACAACAAACAAGTTCACCAATATCAAGCAGCTTGGCCATGTTTCTCTTTGAATCAACAAACGAAATAAAAATATAAACATAATATAACAAAACAAAAACCCATCTCTGAAAACCTGTAGGCATGAGTGAACCGGAAAATGCTCTCACAGATCAAAGAAGTTCTTGTGTTTGTGTGTGTGTGTGAGAGAGAGAAAAATAATGTCACTTTGACCCAGTTGAACCGTGTTTATTTCACAGATGGCCCCAAACGTGTGTGAAAGTGTCAGTGTGTGTGTGTGTGTTTGTGTTTCTGTTCGTATTGACCTGGTATTGCATATACACAACAATGTCAAGTCATAAACTGACTTCTGACATGCGACCGACAAACTTTCAAGAGGAAAATCTACCCCCACCCCCACACACATACACACCCATATTGGATGCTTAGGTCTGTGATGGTGGGGGTTGAGGGTGGGGCTAGTGGCAGCGGATACGATGGCTCTTTTTACCTTCGTCGTCGTCTGCTGAATTTCACACACGAGCGGCGATTGGACGCGTGCGGCATTAAGTTTAATATGATTGGATTAGACGGTGGTCTCTAACAATAAATACTTTGGAGAGGGGGGGGGGATTAGTTACGCTTCGCTTCTTGTCAATATTGTCTGGTTTGTTTACTTATAAGACACTTTCTGCCTTTTACTGATAAGACACTTTTCGCCCTTTACTGATAGGACACTTTCTACCTTTACTTATATGACACTTTCTAACTTTACTGATAGGACACTTTCTAGCTTTACTGATATGACACTTTCTAGCTTAACTGATAGGACACTTTCTAGCTTTACTGATAGGACACTTTCTAGCTTTACTGATATGAAACTTTCTAGCTTTACTGATAGGACACTTTCTACCTTTACTGATATGACACTTTCAAGCTTTACTGATAGGACACTTTCTAGCTTTACTGATATGACAATTTCTAGCTTTACTGATAGGACACTTTTTACCTTTACTGATATGACACTTTCTAACTTTACTGATATGACACTTTCTAGCTTTACTGATAGGACACTATCTAACTTTACTGATAGGACACTTTCTAACTTTACTTATATGACACTTTCTAGCTTTACTGATATGACACTTTCTACCTTTACTTATATGACACTTTCTAACTTTACTGATAGGACACTTTCTACCTTTACTTTTATGACACTTTCTACCTTTTCTTATATGACACTTTCTAACTTTACTGATAGGACACTTTCTAACTTAACTGATAGGACACTGTCTAACTTTACTGATATGACACTTTCTAACTTTACTGATATGACACTTTCTAGCTTTACTGATAGGACACTTTCTAACTTTACTGATAGGAAACTTTCTACCTTTACTGATAGGACACTTTCTAGCTTTATTGATGGGACACTTTCTAACTTTACTTATTTGACACTTTCTAAGTTTACTTATATGACACTTTCTAACTTTATTGATAGGACACTTTCTAGCTTTACTTATATGACACTTTCTAACTTTACTGATAGGACACTTTCTAACTTTACTGATATGACACTTTCTAGCTTTACTGATATGACACTTTCTAACTTTACTGATATGACACTTTCTAGCTTTACTGATAGGACACTTTCTACCTTTACTTACATGACACTTTCTAACTTTACTGATATGACACTTTCTAACTTTACTGATATGACACTTTCTAGCTTTACTTATATGACACTTTCTAGCTTTACTTATATGACACTTTCTACCTTTACTTATATGACACTTTCTACCCTTACTTATATGACACTTTTTGCCCTTTACTGATGGGACACTTTCTAACTTTACTTTTATGACACTTTCTACCTTTACTGATAGGACACGTTTTAGCTTTACTTATCTGACACTTTCTACCTATACTTATCGGACACTTTCTACCTTTTATTTATCTGACACTTTCTAACTTTACTGATAGGACACTTTCTAGCTTTAAATATATGACACTTTCTACCTTTAATGATATGACACTTTCTAACTTTACTTATATGACACTTTCTAGCTTTACTTATATGACACTTTCTAACTTTACTGATAGGACACTTTCTAGCTTTACTGATATGACACTTTCTAGCTTAACTGATAGGACACTTTCTAGCTTTACTGATATGACACTTTCTAGCTTTACTGATAGGACACTTTCTACCTTTACTGATATGACACTTTCAAGCTTTACTGATAGGACACTTTCTAGCTTTACTGATATGACACTTTCTAGCTTTACTGATAGGACACTTTCTACCTTTACTGATATGACACTTTCTAACTTTACTGATAGGACACTTTCTAACTTTACTGATATGACACTTTCTAACTTTACTGATATGACACTTTCTAGCTTTACTGATAGGACACTATCTAACTTTACTGATAGGACACTTTCTAACTTTACTTATATGACACTTTCTAGCTTTACTGATATGACACTTTCTACCTTTACTTATATGACACTTTCTAACTTTACTGATAGGACACTTTCTACCTTTACTTTTATGACACTTTCTACCTTTTCTTATATGACACTTTCTAACTTTACTGATAGGACACTTTCTAACTAAGCTGATAGGACACTGTCTAACTTTACTGATATGACACTTTCTAACTTTACTGATATGACACTTTCTAGCTTTACTGATAGGACACTTTCTAACTTTACTGATAGGAAACTTTCTACCTTTACTGATAGGACACTTTCTAGCTTTATTGATGGGACACTTTCTAACTTTACTTATATGACACTTTCTAAGTTTACTTATATGACACTTTCTAACTTTATTGATAGGACACTTTCTAGCTTTACTTATATGACACTTTCTAACTTTACTGATAGGACACTTTCTAACTTTACTGATATGACACTTTCTAGCTTTACTGATATGACACTTTCTAACTTTACTGATATGAAACTTTCTAGCTTTACTGATAGGACACTTTCTACCTTTACTTACATGACACTTTCTAACTTTACTGATATGACACTTTCTAACTTTATTGATATGACACTTTCTAGCTTTACTTATATGACACTTTCTAGCTTTACTTATATGACACTTTCTACCTTTACTTATATGACACTTTCTACCTTTACTTATATGACACTTTTTGCCCTTTACTGATGGGACACTTTCTAACTTTACTTTTATGACACTTTCTACCTTTACTGATAGGACACGTTTTAGCTTTACTTATCTGACACTTTCTACCTATACTTATCGGACACTTTCTACCTTTATTTATCTGACACTTTCTAACTTTACTGATAGGACACTTTCTAGCTTTAAATATATGACACTTTCTACCTTTAATGATATGACACTTTCTAACTTTACTTATATGACACTTTCTAGCTTTACTTATATGACACTTTCTAACTTTACTGATAGGACACTTTCTAGCTTTACTGATATGACACTTTCTAGCTTAACTGATAGGACACTTTCTAGCTTTACTGATATGACACTTTCTAGCTTTACTGATAGGACACTTTCTACCTTTACTGATATGACACTTTCAAGCTTTACTGATAGGACACTTTCTAGCTTTACTGATATGACACTTTCTAGCTTTACTGATAGGACACTTTCTACCTTTACTGATATGACACTTTCTAACTTTACTGATAGGACACTTTCTAACTTTACTGATATGACACTTTCTAACTTTACTGATATGACACTTTCTAGCTTTACTGATAGGACACTATCTAACTTTACTGATAGGACACTTTCTAACTTTACTTATATGACACTTTCTAGCTTTACTGATATGACACTTTCTACCTTTACTTATATGACACTTTCTAACTTTACTGATAGGACACTTTCTACCTTTACTTTTATGACACTTTCTACCTTTTCTTATATGACACTTTCTAACTTTACTGATAGGACACTTTCTAACTAAGCTGATAGGACACTGTCTAACTTTACTGATATGACACTTTCTAACTTTACTGATATGACACTTTCTAGCTTTACTGATAGGACACTTTCTAACTTTACTGATAGGAAACTTTCTACCTTTACTGATAGGACACTTTCTAGCTTTATTGATGGGACACTTTCTAACTTTACTTATATGACACTTTCTAAGTTTACTTATATGACACTTTCTAACTTTATTGATAGGACACTTTCTAGCTTTACTTATATGACACTTTCTAACTTTACTGATAGGACACTTTCTAACTTTACTGATATGACACTTTCTAGCTTTACTGATATGACACTTTCTAACTTTACTGATATGAAACTTTCTAGCTTTACTGATAGGACACTTTCTACCTTTACTTACATGACACTTTCTAACTTTACTGATATGACACTTTCTAACTTTATTGATATGACACTTTCTAGCTTTACTTATATGACACTTTCTAGCTTTACTTATATGACACTTTCTACCTTTACTTATATGACACTTTCTACCTTTACTTATATGACACTTTTTGCCCTTTACTGATGGGACACTTTCTAACTTTACTTTTATGACACTTTCTACCTTTACTGATAGGACACGTTTTAGCTTTACTTATCTGACACTTTCTACCTATACTTATCGGACACTTTCTACCTTTATTTATCTGACACTTTCTAACTTTACTGATAGGACACTTTCTAGCTTTAAATATATGACACTTTCTACCTTTAATGATATGACACTTTCTAACTTTACTTATATGACACTTTCTAGCTTTACTTATATGACACTTTCTAACTTTACTGATAGGACACTTTCTAGCTTTACTGATATGACACTTTCTAGCTTAACTGATAGGACACTTTCTAGCTTTACTGATATGACACTTTCTAGCTTTACTGATAGGACACTTTCTACCTTTACTGATATGACACTTTCAAGCTTTACTGATAGGACACTTTCTAGCTTTACTGATATGACACTTTCTAGCTTTACTGATAGGACACTTTCTACCTTTACTGATATGACACTTTCTAACTTTACTGATAGGACACTTTCTAACTTTACTGATATGACACTTTCTAACTTTACTGATATGACACTTTCTAGCTTTACTGATAGGACACTATCTAACTTTACTGATAGGACACTTTCTAACTTTACTTATATGACACTTTCTAGCTTTACTGATATGACACTTTCTACCTTTACTTATATGACACTTTCTAACTTTACTGATAGGACACTTTCTACCTTTACTTTTATGACACTTTCTACCTTTTCTTATATGACACTTTCTAACTTTACTGATAGGACACTTTCTAACTAAGCTTATAGGACACTGTCTAACTTTACTGATATGACACTTTCTAACTTTACTGATATGACACTTTCTAGCTTTACTGATAGGACACTTTCTAACTTTACTGATAGGAAACTTTCTACCTTTACTGATAGGACACTTTCTAGCTTTATTGATGGGACACTTTCTAACTTTACTTATATGACACTTTCTAAGTTTACTTATATGACACTTTCTAACTTTATTGATAGGACACTTTCTAGCTTTACTTATATGACACTTTCTAACTTTACTGATAGGACACTTTCTAACTTTACTGATATGACACTTTCTAGCTTTACTGATATGACACTTTCTAACTTTACTGATATGAAACTTTCTAGCTTTACTGATAGGACACTTTCTACCTTTACTTACATGACACTTTCTAACTTTACTGATATGACACTTTCTAACTTTATTGATATGACACTTTCTAGCTTTACTTATATGACACTTTCTAGCTTTACTTATATGACACTTTCTACCTTTACTTATATGACACTTTCTACCTTTACTTATATGACACTTTTTGCCCTTTACTGATGGGACACTTTCTAACTTTACTTTTATGACACTTTCTACCTTTACTGATAGGACACGTTTTAGCTTTACTTATCTGACACTTTCTACCTATACTTATCGGACACTTTCTACCTTTATTTATCTGACACTTTCTAACTTTACTGATAGGACACTTTCTAGCTTTAAATATATGACACTTTCTACCTTTAATGATATGACACTTTCTAACTTTACTTATATGACACTTTCTAGCTTTACTTATATGACACTTTCTAACTTTACTGATAGGACACTTTCTAACTTTACTGATATGACACTTTCTAGCTTTACTGATAGGACACTTTCTAGCTTTACTTATATGACACTTTCTACCTTTACTTATATGACACTTTTTGCCCTTTACTGATGGGACACTTTCTAACTTTACTTTTATGACACTTTCTACCTTTACTGATAGGATACGTTCTAGCTTTACTTATCTGACACTTTCTACCTATACTTATCGGACACTTTCTACCTTTATTTATCTGACACTTTCTAACTTTACTGATAGGACACTTTCTAGCTTTAAATATATGACACTTTCTACCTTTAATGATATGACACTTTCTAACTTTACTTATATGACACTTTCTAGCTTTACTTTTATGACACTTTCTAACTTTACTGATAGGACACTTTCTAGCTTTACTTATATGACACTTTCTAACTTTACTGATAAGACACTTTGTAACTTTACTGATATGACACTTTCTAGCTTTACTGATAGGACTTTTTCTAACTTTACTTATATGACACTTTCTACCTTTACTTATATGACACTTTTTGCCCTTTACTGATAGGACACTTTCTAACTTTACTTATATGACACTTTCTACCTTTTCTGATAGGACACTTTCTAGCTTTACTTATCTGACACTTTCTACCTATACTTATAGGACACTTTCTACCTTTATTTATCTGACACTTTCTAACTTTACTGATAGTACACTTTCTAACTTTACTGATATGACACTTTCTAGCTTTGCTGATAGGACACTTTCTAACATTACTTATATGACACTTTCTAGCTTTACTGATAGGACACTTTCTACCTTTACTTATATGACACTTTCTAACTTTACTGATAGGACACTTTTTACCTTTACTTATATGACACTTTCTACCTTTACTGATATGATACTTTCTAACTTTATTGATAAGACACTTTCTAACTTTACTTATATGACACTTTCTAACTTTACTTATTTGACACTTTCTAACTTTACTTATATGACACTTTCTAACTTTACTGATAGGCCACTTTCTAACTTTACTGATAGGACACTTTCTAGCTTTACTGATAGGACACTTTCTACCTTTACTTATATGACACTTTCTAACTTTAATGATAGGACACTTTCTAGCTTTATTGATGGGACACTTTCTAGCTTTACTGATATGACACTTTCTAACTTTACTGATATGACACTTTCTTGCTTTACTGATAGGACACTTTCTACCTTTACTTACATGACACTTTCTAACTTTACTGATATGACACTTTCTAACTTTACTGATATGACACTTTCTAGCTTTACTTATATGACACTTTCTAGCTTTACTTATATGACACTTTCTACCTTTACTTATATGACACTTTCTACCTTTACTTATATGACACTTTTTGCCCTTTACTGATGGGACACTTTCTAACTTTACTTTTATGACACTTTCTACCTTTACTGATAGGACACGTTTTAGCTTTACTTATCTGACACTTTCTACCTATACTTATCGGACACTTTCTACATTTATTTATCTGACACTTTCTAACTTTACTGATAGGACACTTTCTAGCTTTAAATATATGACACTTTCTACCTTTAATGATATGACACTTTCTAACTTTACTTATATGACACTTTCTAGCTTTACTTATATGACACTTTCTAACTTTACTGATAGGACACTTTCTAGCTTTACTTATATGACACTTTCTAACTTTACTGATAGGACACTTTCTAACTTTACTGATATGACACTTTCTAGCTTTACTGATAGGACACTTTCTAGCTTTACTTATATGACACTTTCTACCTTTACTTATATGACACTTTTTGCCCTTTACTGATGGGACACTTTCTAACTTTACTTTTATGACACTTTCTACCTTTACTAATAGGACACGTTCTAGCTTTACTTATCTGACACTTTCTACCTATACTTATCGGACACTTTCTACCTTTATTTATCTGACACTTTCTAACTTTACTGATAGGACACTTTCTAGCTTTAAATATATGACACTTTCTACCTTTACTGATAGGACACTTTCTAACTTTACTGATAGGAAACTTTCTACCTTTACTGATATGACACTTTCTAACTTTACTGATAGGACACTTTCTAGCTTTACTTATATGACACTTTCTAACTTTACTGATAGGACACTTTCTAGCTTTACTTATATGACACTTTCTAACTTTACTGATAGGACACTTTGTAACTTTACTGATATGACACTTTCTAGCTTTACTGATAGGACTTTTTCTAACTTTACTTATATGACACTTTCTACCTTTACTTATATGACACTTTTTGCCCTTTACTGATAGGACACTTTCTAGCTTTACTTATCTGACACTTTCTACCTATACTTATAGGACACTTTCTACCTTTATTTATCTGACACTTTCTAACTTTACTGATAGTACACTTTCTAACTTTATTGATGGGACACTTTCTAACTTTACTTATATGACACTTTCTAAGTTTACTTATATGACACTTTCTAACTTTATTGATAGGACACTTTCTAGCTTTACTTATATGACACTTTCTAACTTTACTGATATGACACTTTCTAGCTTTACTGATATGACACTTTCTAACTTTACTGATATGACACTTTCTAGCTTTACTGATAGGACACTTTCTACCTTTACTTATATGACACTTTCTAACTTTACTGATATGACACTTTCTAACTTAACTGATATGACATATTCTAGCTTTACTTAATTGACACTTTCTAACTTTACTGATAGGACACTTTCTAGCTCTACTTATATGACACTTTCTAACTTTACTGATAGGACACTTTCTAACTTTACTGATATGACACTTTCTAGCTTTACTTTTATGACACTTTCTAACTTTACTGATAGGACACTTTCTAGCTTTACTTATATGACACTTTCTAACTTTACTGATAGGACACTTTGTAACTTTAATGATATGACACTTTCTAGCTTTACTGATAGGACTTTTTCTAACTTTACTTATATGACACTTTCTACCTTTACTTATATGACACTTTTTGCCCTTTACTGATAGGACACTTTCTAACTTAAATTATATGACACTTTCTACCTTTTCTGATAGGACACTTTCTAGCTTTACTTATCTGACACTTTCTACCTATACTTATAGGACACTTTCTACCTTTATTTATCTGACACTTTCTAACTTTACTGATAGTACACTTTCTAACTTTATTGATGGGACACTTTCTAACTTTACTGATAGTACACTTTCTAACTTTATTGATGGGACACTTTCTAACTTTACTTATATGACACTTTCTAAGTTTACTTATATGACACTTTCTAACTTTATTGATAGGACACTTTCTAGCTTTACTTATCTGACACTTTCTAACTTTACTGATATGACACTTTCTAGCTTTACTGATATGACACTTTCTAACTTTACTATATGACACTTTCTAGCTTTACTGATAGGACACTTTCTAGCTTTACTTAATTGACACTTTCTAACTTTACTGATAGGACACTTTCTAGCTCTACTTATATGACACTTTCTAACTTTACTGATAGGACACTTTCTAACTTTACTGATATGACACTTTCTAGCTTTACTTATATGACACTTTCTACCTTTACTTATATGACACTTTTTGCCCTTTACTGATGGGACACTTTCTAACTTTACTTTTATGACACATTCTACCTTTACTAATAGGACACTTTCTAGCTTTACTTATCTGACACTTTCTACCTATACTTATAGGACACTTTCTACCTTTATTTATCTGACACTTTCTAACTTTACTGATAGGACACTTTCTAACTTTACTGATATGACACTTTATACCTTTACTGATATGACACTTTCTAACTTTACTGATATGACACTTTCTAACATTACTGATATGACACTTTCTAACTTTACTGATATGACACTTTCTAGCTTTACTGATAGGACACTTTCTAACTTTACTGAAAGGACACTTTCTAGCTTTACTTATATGACACTTTCTAACTTTACTGATAGGACACTTTCTAACTTTACTGATATGACTTTTTCTAGCTTTACTGATATGACACTTTCTAGCTTTACTTATATGACACTTTCTACCTTTACTTATATGACACTTTCTACCTTTACTTATATGACACTTTCTAACTTTACTGATAGGACACTTTCTAACTTTACTGATAGGACACTTTCTAACTTTACTGATATGACACTTTCTAATTTTACTGATATGACACTTTCTAGCTTTACTGATAGGACACTATCTAACTTTACTGATAGGACACTTTCTAACTTTACTTATATGACACTTTCTAGCTTTACTGATATGACACTTTCTACCTTTACTTATATGACACTTTCTAACTTTACTGATAGGACACTTTCTACCTTTACTTATATGACACTTTCTACCTTTACTTATATGACACTTTCTAACTTTACTGATAGGACACTTTCTAACTTAACTGATAG
This sequence comes from Bulinus truncatus, assembly GCA_021962125.1. Classification (NCBI taxonomy): domain Eukaryota; kingdom Metazoa; phylum Mollusca; class Gastropoda; family Planorbidae; genus Bulinus; species Bulinus truncatus. The sequence goes on from JAGDYQ010000039.1 coordinate 1,142,857, forward strand.
GACACTTTCTAACTTTACTGAAATGACACTTTCTAACTTTACTGATATGACACTTTCTAGCTTTACTGATAGGACACTTTCTAACTTTACTGATAGGACACTTTCTAACTTTACTGATATGACACTTTCTAGCTTTACTGATATGACACTTTCTAACTTTACTGATATGACACTTTCTAGCTTTACTGATAGGACACTTTCTACCTTTACTTATATGACACTTTCAAACTTTAATGATCGGACACTTTCTACCTTTACTTATATGACACTTTCTACCTTTACTGATAGGACACTTTCTAGCTTTATTGATGGGACACTTTCTAGCTTTACTGATATGACACTTTCTAACTTTACTGATAGGACACTTTCTAGCTTTACCGATAGGACACTTTCTACCTTTACTTATATGACACTTTTTGCCCTTTACTAATGGGACACTTTCTAACTTTACTGATATGACACTTTCTACCTTTACTGATAGGACACTTTCTAGCTTTATTGATGGGACACTTTCTAACTTTACTTATATGACACTTTCTAAGTTTACTTATATGACACTTTCTAACTTTATTGATAGGACACTTTCTAGCTTTACTTATATGACACTTTCTAACTTTACTGATAGGACACTTTCTAACTTTACTGATATGACACTTTCTAGCTTTACTGATATGACACTTTCTAACTTTACTGATATGACACTTTCTAGCTTTACTGATAGGACACTTTCTACCTTTACTTACATGACACTTTCTAACTTTACTGATATGACACTTTCTAACTTTACTGATATGACACTTTCTAGCTTTACTAATAAGACACTTTCTAACTTTACTGATAGGACACTTTCTAGCTTTACTTATATGACACTTTCTACCTTAACTTATATGACACTTTTTGCCCTTTACTGATGGGACACTTTCTAACTTTACTTTTATGACACTTTCTACCTTTACTGATAGGACACGTTTTAGCTTTACTTATCTGACACTTTCTACCTATACTTATCGGACACTTTCTACCTTTATTTATCTGACACTTTCTAACTTTACTGATAGGACACTTTCTAGCTTTAAATATATGACACTTTCTACCTTTAATGATATGACACTTTCTAACTTTACTTATATGACACTTTCTAGCTTTACTTTTATGACACTTTCTAACTTTACTGATAGGACACTTTCTAGCTTTACTTATATGACACTTTCTAACTTTACTGATAGGACACTTTCTAACTTTACTGATATGACACTTTCTAGCTTTACAGATAGGACACTTTCTAGCTTTACTTATATGACACTTTCTACCTTTACTTATATGACACTTTTTGCCCTTTACTGATGGGACACTTTCTAACTTTACTTTTATGACACTTTCTACCTTTACTGATAGGACACGTTCTAGCTTTACTTATCTGACACTTTCTACCTATACTTATCGGGCACTTTCTACCTTTATTTATCTGACACTTTCTAACTTTACTGATAGGACACTTTCTAGCTTTAAATATATGACACTTTCTACATTTAATGATAGGACACTTTCTACCTTTATTTATCTGACACTTTCTAACTTTACTGATAGTACACTTTCTAACTTTATTGATGGGACACTTTCTAACTTTACTTATATGACACTTTCTAAGTTTACTTATATGACACTTTCTAACTTTATTGATAGGACACTTTCTAGCTTTACTTATCTGACACTTTCTAACTTTACTGATATGACACTTTCTAGCTTTACTGATATGACACTTTCTAACTTTACTATATGACACTTTCTAGCTTTACTGATAGGACACTTTCTAGCTTTACTTAATTGACACTTTCTAACTTTACTGATAGGACACTTTCTAGCTCTACTTATATGACACTTTCTAACTTTACTGATAGGACACTTTCTAACTTTACTGATATGACACTTTCTAGCTTTACTTATATGACACTTTCTACCTTTACTTATATGACACTTTTTGCCCTTTACTGATGGGACACTTTCTAACTTTACTTTTATGACACATTCTACCTTTACTAATAGGACACTTTCTAGCTTTACTTATCTGACACTTTCTACCTATACTTATAGGACACTTTCTACCTTTATTTATCTGACACTTTCTAACTTTACTGATAGGACACTTTCTAACTTTACTGATATGACACTTTATACCTTTACTGATATGACACTTTCTAACTTTACTGATATGACACTTTCTAACATTACTGATATGACACTTTCTAACTTTACTGATATGACACTTTCTAGCTTTACTGATAGGACACTTTCTAACTTTACTGAAAGGACACTTTCTAGCTTTACTTATATGACACTTTCTAACTTTACTGATAGGACACTTTCTAACTTTACTGATATGACTTTTTCTAGCTTTACTGATATGACACTTTCTAGCTTTACTTATATGACACTTTCTACCTTTACTTGTATGACACTTTCTACCTTTACTTATATGACACTTTCTAACTTTACTGATAGGACACTTTCTAACTTTACTGATAGGACACTTTCTAACTTTACTGATATGACACTTTCTAATTTTACTGATATGACACTTTCTAGCTTTACTGATAGGACACTATCTAACTTTACTGATAGGACACTTTCTAACTTTACTTATATGACACTTTCTAGCTTTACTGATATGACACTTTCTACCTTTACTTATATGACACTTTCTAACTTTACTGATAGGACACTTTCTACCTTTACTTATATGACACTTTCTACCTTTACTTATATGACACTTTCTAACTTTACTGATAGGACACTTTCTAACTTAACTGATAGGACACTTTCTAACTTTACTGAAATGACACTTTCTAACTTTACTGATATGACACTTTCTAGCTTTACTGATAGGACACTTTCTAACTTTACTGATAGGACACTTTCTAACTTTACTGATATGACACTTTCTAGCTTTACTGATATGACACTTTCTAACTTTACTGATATGACACTTTCTAGCTTTACTGATAGGACACTTTCTACCTTTACTTATATGACACTTTCAAACTTTAATGATCGGACACTTTCTACCTTTACTTATATGACACTTTCTACCTTTACTGATAGGACACTTTCTAGCTTTATTGATGGGACACTTTCTAGCTTTACTGATATGACACTTTCTAACTTTACTGATAGGACACTTTCTAGCTTTACCGATAGGACACTTTCTACCTTTACTTATATGACACTTTTTGCCCTTTACTAATGGGACACTTTCTAACTTTACTGATATGACACTTTCTACCTTTACTGATAGGACACTTTCTAGCTTTATTGATGGGACACTTTCTAACTTTACTTATATGACACTTTCTAAGTTTACTTATATGACACTTTCTAACTTTATTGATAGGACACTTTCTAGCTTTACTTATATGACACTTTCTAACTTTACTGATAGGACACTTTCTAACTTTACTGATATGACACTTTCTAGCTTTACTGATATGACACTTTCTAACTTTACTGATATGACACTTTCTAGCTTTACTGATAGGACACTTTCTACCTTTACTTACATGACACTTTCTAACTTTACTGATATGACACTTTCTAACTTTACTGATATGACACTTTCTAGCTTTACTTATAAGACACTTTCTAACTTTACTGATAGGACACTTTCTAGCTTTACTTATATGACACTTTCTACCTTAACTTATATGACACTTTTTGCCCTTTACTGATGGGACACTTTCTAACTTTACTTTTATGACACTTTCTACCTTTACTGATAGGACACGTTTTAGCTTTACTTATCTGACACTTTCTACCTATACTTATCGGACACTTTCTACCTTTATTTATCTGACACTTTCTAACTTTACTGATAGGACACTTTCTAGCTTTAAATATATGACACTTTCTACCTTTAATGATATGACACTTTCTAACTTTACTTATATGACACTTTCTAGCTTTACTTTTATGACACTTTCTAACTTTACTGATAGGACACTTTCTAGCTTTACTTATATGACACTTTCTAACTTTACTGATAGGACACTTTCTAACTTTACTGATATGACACTTTCTAGCTTTACTGATAGGACACTTTCTAGCTTTACTTATATGACACTTTCTACCTTTACTTATATGACACTTTTTGCCCTTTACTGATGGGACACTTTCTAACTTTACTTTTATGACACTTTCTACCTTTACTGATAGGACACGTTCTAGCTTTACTTATCTGACACTTTCTACCTATACTTATCGGGCACTTTCTACCTTTTTTTATCTGACACTTTCTAACTTTACTGATAGGACACTTTCTAGCTTTAAATATATGACACTTTCTACATTTAATGATAGGACACTTTCTAACTTTACTGATATGACACTTTCTAGCTTTACTGATAGGACACTTTCTAACTTTACTGATATGACACTTTCTAGCTTTACTGATAGGACACTTTCTACCTTTACTTATATGACACTTTCAAACTTTAATGATCGGACACTTTCTACCTTTACTTATATGACACTTTCTACCTTTACTGATAGGACACTTTCTAGCTTTATTGATGGGACACTTTCTAGCTTTACTGATATGACACTTTCTAACTTTACTGATAGGACACTTTCTAGCTTTACCGATAGGACACTTTCTACCTTTACATATATGACACTTTTTGCCCTTTACTGATGGGACACTTTCTAACTTTACTGATATGACACTTTCTACCTTTACTGATAGGACACTTTCTAACTTTACTGATATGACACTTTCTAGCTTTACTGATATTACACTTTCTAACTTTACTGATATGACACTTTCTAGCTTTACTGATAGGACACTTTCTACCTTTACTTACATGACACTTTCTAACTTTACTGATATGACACTTTCTAACTTTACTGATATGACACTTTCTAGCTTTACTTATAAGACACTTTCTAACTTTACTGATAGGACACTTTCTAGCTTTACTTATATGACACTTTCTAGCTTTACTGATAGGACACTTTCTAGCTTTACTTATATGACACTTTCTACCTTTACTTATAAGACACTTTTTGCCCTTTACTGATGGGACACTTTCTAACTTTACTTTTATGACACTTTCTACCTTTACTGATAGGACACGTTCTAACTTTACTTATCTGACACTTTCTACCTATACTTATCGGACACTTTCTACCTTTATTTATCTGACACTTTCTAATTTTACTGATAGGACACTTTCTAGCTTTACTTATATGACACTTTCTAGCTTTACTGATATGACACTTTCTAGCTTTACTGATATGATACTTTCTAACTTTACTGATAGGACACTTTCTACCTTTACTTATATGACACTTTCTAACTTTACTGATAGGACACTTTCTAACTTTACTGATAGGACACTTTCTAACTTTACTGATATGACACTTTCTAACTTTACTGATAGGACACTTTCTAACTTTACTTATATGACACTTTCTAACTTTACTGATAGGACACTTTCTAACTTTACTGATATGACACTTTCTAGCTTTACTGATAGGACACCTTCTAGCTTTACTTATATGACACTTTCTACCTTTACTTATATGACACTTTTTGCCCTTTACTGATGGGACACTTTCTAACTTTACTGATATGACACTTTCTAGCTTTACTGATAGGACACTTTCTACCTTTACTTATATGACACTTTCTACCTTTACTGATAGGACACTTTCTAGCTTTATTGATGGGACACTTTCTAACTTTACTTATATGACACTTTCTAGCTTTACTTATATGACACTTTCTAACTTTACTGATAGGACACTTTCTAGCTTTGAATATATGACACTTTCTACCTTTAATGATATGACACTTTCTAACTTTACTTATATGACACTTTCTAACTTTACTGATATGACACTTTCTAGCTTTACTGATATGACACTTTCTAACTTTACTGATATGACACTTTCTAGCTTTACTGATAGGACACTTTCTACCTTTACTTATATGACACTTTCTAACTTTACTGATATGACACTTTCTAACTTTACTGATATGACACTTTCTAGCTTTACTTAATTGACACTTTCTAACTTTACTGATAGGACACTTTCTAGCTCTACTTATATGACACTTTCTAACTTTACTGATAGGACACTTTCTAACTTTACTGATATGACACTTTCTAGCTTTACTTATATGACACTTTCTACCTTTACTTATATGACACTTTTTGCCCTTTACTGATGGGACACTTTCTAACTTTACTTTTATGACACATTCTACCTTTACTAATAGGACACTTTCTAGCTTTACTTATCTGACACTTTCTACCTATACTTATAGGACACTTTCTACCTTTATTTATCTGACACTTTCTAACTTTACTGATAGGACACTTTCTAACTTTACTGATATGACACTTTATACCTTTACTGATATGACACTTTCTAACTTTACTGATATGACACTTTCTAACATTACTGATATGACACTTTCTAACTTTACCGATATGACACTTTCTAGCTTTACTGATAGGACACTTTCTAACTTTACTGAAAGGACACTTTCTAGCTTTACTTATATGACACTTTCTAACTTTACTGATAGGACACTTTCTAACTTTACTGATATGACTTTTTCTAGCTTTACTGATATGACACTTTCTAGCTTTACTTATATGACACTTTCTACCTTTACTTATATGACACTTTCTACCTTTACTTATATGACACTTTCTAACTTTACTGATAGGACACTTTCTAACTTTACTGATAGGACACTTTCTAACTTTACTGATATGACACTTTCTAACTTTACTGATATGACACTTTCTAGCTTTACTGATATGACACTATCTAACTTTACTGATAGGACACTTTCTAACTTTACTTATATGACACTTTCTAGCTTTACTGATATGACACTTTCTACCTTTACTTATATGACACTTTCTAACTTTACTGATAGGACACTTTCTACCTTTACTTATATGACACTTTCTACCTTTACTTATATGACACTTTCTAACTTTACTGATAGGACACTTTCTAACTTAACTGATAGGACACTTTCTAACTTTACTGATATGACACTTTCTAGCTTTACTGATATGACACTTTCTAGCTTTACTGATATGACACTTTCTAACTTTACTGATATGACACTTTCTAGCTTTACTGATAGGACACTTTCTACCTTTACTTATATGACACTTTCAAACTTTAATGATCGGACACTTTCTACCTTTACTTATATGACACTTTCTACCTTTACTGATAGGACACTTTCTAGCTTTATTGATGGGACACTTTCTAGCTTTACTGATATGACACTTTCTAACTTTACTGATAGGACACTTTTTAGCTTTACCGATAGGACACTTTCTACCTTTACTTATATGACACTTTTTGCCCTTTACTAATGGGACACTTTCTAACTTTACTGATATGACACTTTCTACCTTTACTGATAGGACACTTTCTAGCTTTATTGATGGGACACTTTCTAACTTTACTTATATGACACTTTCTAAGTTTACTTATATGACACTTTCTAACTTTATTGATAGGACACTTTCTAGCTTTACTTATATGACACTTTCTAACTTTACTGATAGGACACTTTCTAACTTTACTGATATGACACTTTCTAGCTTTACTGATATGACACTTTCTAACTTTACTGATATGACACTTTCTAGCTTTACTGATAGGACACTTTCTACCTTTACTTACATGACACTTTCTAACTTTACTGATATGACACTTTCTAACTTTACTGATATGACACTTTCTAGCTTTACTTATAAGACACTTTCTAACTTTACTGATAGGACACTTTCTAGCTTTACTTATATGACACTTTCTACCTTTACTTATATGACACTTTTTGCCCTTTACTGATGGGACACTTTCTAACTTTACTTTTATGACACTTTCTACCTTTACTGATAGGACACGTTTTAGCTTTACTTATCTGACACTTTCTACCTATACTTATCGGACACTTTCTACCTTTATTTATCTGACACTTTCTAACTTTACTGATAGGACACTTTCTAGCTTTAAATATATGACACTTTCTACCTTTAATGATATGACACTTTCTAACTTTACTTATATGACACTTTTTAGCTTTACTTATATGACACTTTCTAACTTTACTGATAGGACACTTTCTAGCTTTACTTATATGACACTTTCTAACTTTACTGATAGGACACTTTCTAACTTTACTGATATTACACTTTCTAGCTTTACTGATAGGACACTTTCTAGCTTTACTTATATGACACTTTCTACCTTTACTTATAAGACACTTTTTGCCCTTTACTGATGGGACACTTTCTAACTTTACTTTTATGACACTTTCTACCTTTACTGATAGGACACGTTCTAGCTTTACTTATCTGACACTTTCTACCTATACTTATCGGACACTTTCTACCTTTATTTATCTGACACTTTCTAACTTTACTGATAGGACACTTTCTAGCTTTTAATATATGACACTTTCTACCTTTAATGATATGACACTTTCTAACTTTACTGATAGGACACTTTCTAGCTTTACTTATATGACACTTTCTAACTTTACTGATATGACACTTTCTAACTTTACTGATATGACACTTTCTAGCTTTACGGTTAGGACACTTTCTAGCTTTACCTTTATGACACTTTCTACCTTTACTTATATGACACTTTTTGCCCTTTACTGATGGGACACTTTCTAACTTTATTGATGGGACACTTTCTAACTTTACTTATATGACACTTTCTAAGTTTACTTATATGACACTTTCTAACTTTATTGATAGGACACTTTCTAGCTTTACTTATATGACACTTTCTAACTTTACTGATAGGACACTTTCTAACTTTACTGATATGACACTTTCTAGCTTTACTGATAGGACACTTTCTAACTTTACTGATATGACACTTTCTAACTTTACTGATATGACACTTTCTAACTTTACTGATATGACACTTTCTAGCTTTACTTATATGACACTTTCTAACTTTACTGATAGGAAACTTTCTAGCTCTACTTATATGACACTTTCTAACTTTACTGATAGGACACTTTCTAACTTTACTGATATGACACTTTCTAGCTTTACTGATAGGACACTTTCTAGCTTTACTTATATGACACTTTCTACCTTTACTTATATGACACTTTTTGCCCTTTACTGATGGGACACTTTCTAACTTTACTTTTATGACACATTCTAACTTTACTAATAGGACACTTTCTAGCTTTACTTATCTGACACTTTCTACCTATACTTATAGGACACTTTCTACCTTTATTTATCTGACACTTTCTAACTTTACTGATAGGACACTTTCTAACTAAACTGATATGACACTTTATACCTTTACTGATATGACACTTTCTAACTTTACTGATATGACACTTTCTAACATTACTGATATGACACTTTCTAACTTTACTGATATGACACTTTCTAGCTTTACTGATAGGACACTTTCTAACTTTACTGATAGGACACTTTCTAGCTTTACTTATATGACACTTTCTAACTTTACTGATAGGACACTTTCTAACTTTACTGATATGACTTTTTCTAGCTTTACTGATATGACACTTTCTAGCTTTACTTATATGACACTTTCTACCTTTACTTATATGACACTTTTTGCCCTTTACTGATAGGACACTTTCTAACTTTACTTTTATGACACTTTCTACCTTTACTGATAGGACACGTTCTAACTTTACTTATCTGACACTTTCTACCTATACTTATCGGACACTTTCTACCTTTATTTATCTGACACTTTCTCACTTAACTGATAGGACACTTTCTAGCTTTAAATATATGACACTTTCTACCTTTACTAATATGACACTTTCTAGCTTTACTTATATGACACTTTCTAATTTTACTGATAGGACACTTTCTAGCTTTACTTATATGACACTTTCTAGCTTTACTGATATGACACTTTCTAGCTTTACTGATATGATACTTTCTAATTTTACTGATAGGACACTTTCTACCTTTACTTATATGACACTTTCTAACTTTACTGATAGGACACTTTCTAACTTTACTGATAGGACACTTTCTAACTTTACTGATATGACACTTTCTAACTTTACTGATATGACACTTTCTAGCTTTACTGATATGACACTATCTAACTTTACTGATAGGACACTTTCTAACTTTACTTATATGACACTTTCTAGCTTTACTGATATGACACTTTCTACCTTTACTTATATGACACTTTCTAACTTTACTGATAGGACACTTTCTACCTTTACTTATATGACACTTTCTACCTTTACTTATATGACACTTTCTAACTTTACTGATAGGACACTTTCTAACTTAACTGATAGGACACTTTCTAACTTTACTGATATGACACTTTCTAGCTTTACTGATATGACACTTTCTAGCTTTACTGATATGACACTTTCTAACTTTACTGATATGACACTTTCTAGCTTTACTGATAGGACACTTTCTACCTTTACTTATATGACACTTTCAAACTTTAATGATCGGACACTTTCTACCTTTACTTATATGACACTTTCTACCTTTACTGATAGGACACTTTCTAGCTTTATTGATGGGACACTTTCTAGCTTTACTGATATGACACTTTCTAACTTTACTGATAGGACACTTTTTAGCTTTACCGATAGGACACTTTCTACCTTTACTTATATGACACTTTTTGCCCTTTACTAATGGGACACTTTCTAACTTTACTGATATGACACTTTCTACCTTTACTGATAGGACACTTTCTAGCTTTATTGATGGGACACTTTCTAACTTTACTTATATGACACTTTCTAAGTTTACTTATATGACACTTTCTAACTTTATTGATAGGACACTTTCTAGCTTTACTTATATGACACTTTCTAACTTTACTGATAGGACACTTTCTAACTTTACTGATATGACACTTTCTAGCTTTACTGATATGACACTTTCTAACTTTACTGATATGACACTTTCTAGCTTTACTGATAGGACACTTTCTACCTTTACTTACATGACACTTTCTAACTTTACTGATATGACACTTTCTAACTTTACTGATATGACACTTTCTAGCTTTACTTATAAGACACTTTCTAACTTTACTGATAGGACACTTTCTAGCTTTACTTATATGACACTTTCTAACTTTACTGATAGGACACTTTCTAACTTTACTGATATTACACTTTCTAGCTTTACTGATAGGACACTTTCTAGCTTTACTTATATGACACTTTCTACATTTACTTATAAGACACTTTTTGCCCTTTACTGATGGGACACTTTCTAACTTTACTTTTATGACACTTTCTACCTTTACTGATAGGACACGTTCTAGCTTTACTTATCTGACACTTTCTACCTATACTTATCGGACACTTTCTACCTTTATTTATCTGACACTTTCGAACTTTACTGATAGGACACTTTCTAGCTTTAAATATATGACACTTTCTACATTTAATGATAGGACACTTTCTAACTTTACTGATATGACACTTTCTAGCTTTACTGATAGGACACTTTCTAACTTTACTGATATGACACTTTCTAGCTTTACTGATAGGACACTTTCTACCTTTACTTATATGACACTTTCAAACTTTAATGATCGGACACTTTCTACCTTTACTTATATGACACTTTCTACCTTTACTGATAGGACACTTTCTAGCTTTATTGATGGGACACTTTCTAGCTTTACTGATATGACACTTTCTAACTTTACTGATAGGACACTTTCTAGCTTTACCGATAGGACACTTTCTACCTTTACATATATGACACTTTTTGCCCTTTACTGATGGGACACTTTCTAACTTTACTGATATGACACTTTCTACCTTTACTGATAGGACACTTTCTAACTTTACTGATATGACACTTTCTAGCTTTACTGATATTACACTTTCTAACTTTACTGATATGACACTTTCTAGCTTTACTGATAGGACACTTTCTACCTTTACTTACATGACACTTTCTAACTTTACTGATATGACACTTTCTAACTTTACTGATATGACACTTTCTAGCTTTACTTATAAGACACTTTCTAACTTTACTGATAGGACACTTTCTAGCTTTACTTATATGACACTTTCTAGCTTTACTGATAGGACACTTTCTAGCTTTACTTATATGACACTTTCTACCTTTACTTATAAGACACTTTTTGCCCTTTACTGATGGGACACTTTCTAACTTTACTTTTATGACACTTTCTACCTTTACTGATAGGACACGTTCTAACTTTACTTATCTGACACTTTCTACCTATACTTATCGGACACTTTCTACCTTTATTTATCTGACACTTTCTCACTTAACTGATAGGACACTTTCTAGCTTTAAATATATGACACTTTCTACCTTTACTAATATGACACTTTCTAGCTTTACTTATATGACACTTTCTAATTTTACTGATAGGACACTTTCTAGCTTTACTTATATGACACTTTCTAGCTTTACTGATATGACACTTTCTAGCTTTACTGATATGATACTTTCTAACTTTACTGATAGGACACTTTCTACCTTTACTTATATGACACTTTCTAACTTTACTGATAGGACACTTTCTAACTTTACTGATAGGACACTTTCTAACTTTACTGATATGACACTTTCTAACTTTACTGATAGGACACTTTCTAACTTTACTTATATGACACTTTCTAACTTTACTGATAGGACACTTTCTAACTTTACTGATATGACACTTTCTAGCTTTACTGATAGGACACCTTCTAGCTTTACTTATATGACACTTTCTACCTTTACTTATATGACACTTTTTGCCCTTTACTGATGGGACACTTTCTAACTTTACTGATATGACACTTTCTAGCTTTACTGATAGGACACTTTCTACCTTTACTTATATGACACTTTCTACCTTTACTGATAGGACACTTTCTAGCTTTATTGATGGGACACTTTCTAACTTTACTTATATGACACTTTCTAGCTTTACTTATATGACACTTTCTAACTTTACTGATAGGACACTTTCTAGCTTTGAATATATGACACTTTCTACCTTTAATGATATGACACTTTCTAACTTTACTTATATGACACTTTCTAACTTTACTGATATGACACTTTCTAGCTTTACTGATATGACACTTTCTAACTTTACTGATATGACACTTTCTAGCTTTACTGATAGGACACTTTCTACCTTTACTTATATGACACTTTCTAACTTTACTGATATGACACTTTCTAACTTTACTGATATGACACTTTCTAGCTTTACTTAATTGACACTTTCTAACTTTACTGATAGGACACTTTCTAGCTCTACTTATATGACACTTTCTAACTTTACTGATAGGACACTTTCTAACTTTACTGATATGACACTTTCTAGCTTTACTTATATGACACTTTCTACCTTTACTTATATGACACTTTTTGCCCTTTACTGATGGGACACTTTCTAACTTTACTTTTATGACACATTCTACCTTTACTAATAGGACACTTTCTAGCTTTACTTATCTGACACTTTCTACCTATACTTATAGGACACTTTCTACCTTTATTTATCTGACACTTTCTAACTTTACTGATAGGACACTTTCTAACTTTACTGATATGACACTTTATACCTTTACTGATATGACACTTTCTAACTTTACTGATATGACACTTTCTAACATTACTGATATGACACTTTCTAACTTTACCGATATGACACTTTCTAGCTTTACTGATAGGACACTTTCTAACTTTACTGAAAGGACACTTTCTAGCTTTACTTATATGACACTTTCTAACTTTACTGATAGGACACTTTCTAACTTTACTGATATGACTTTTTCTAGCTTTACTGATATGACACTTTCTAGCTTTACTTATATGACACTTTCTACCTTTACTTATATGACACTTTCTACCTTTACTTATATGACACTTTCTAACTTTACTGATAGGACACTTTCTAACTTTACTGATAGGACACTTTCTAACTTTACTGATATGACACTTTCTAACTTTACTGATATGACACTTTCTAGCTTTACTGATATGACACTATCTAACTTTACTGATAGGACACTTTCTAACTTTACTTATATGACACTTTCTAGCTTTACTGATATGACACTTTCTACCTTTACTTATATGACACTTTCTAACTTTACTGATAGGACACTTTCTACCTTTACTTATATGACACTTTCTACCTTTACTTATATGACACTTTCTAACTTTACTGATAGGACACTTTCTAACTTAACTGATAGGACACTTTCTAACTTTACTGATATGACACTTTCTAGCTTTACTGATATGACACTTTCTAGCTTTACTGATATGACACTTTCTAACTTTACTGATATGACACTTTCTAGCTTTACTGATAGGACACTTTCTACCTTTACTTATATGACACTTTCAAACTTTAATGATCGGACACTTTCTACCTTTACTTATATGACACTTTCTACCTTTACTGATAGGACACTTTCTAGCTTTATTGATGGGACACTTTCTAGCTTTACTGATATGACACTTTCTAACTTTACTGATAGGACACTTTTTAGCTTTACCGATAGGACACTTTCTACCTTTACTTATATGACACTTTTTGCCCTTTACTAATGGGACACTTTCTAACTTTACTGATATGACACTTTCTACCTTTACTGATAGGACACTTTCTAGCTTTATTGATGGGACACTTTCTAACTTTACTTATATGACACTTTCTAAGTTTACTTATATGACACTTTCTAACTTTATTGATAGGACACTTTCTAGCTTTACTTATATGACACTTTCTAACTTTACTGATAGGACACTTTCTAACTTTACTGATATGACACTTTCTAGCTTTACTGATATGACACTTTCTAACTTTACTGATATGACACTTTCTAGCTTTACTGATAGGACACTTTCTACCTTTACTTACATGACACTTTCTAACTTTACTGATATGACACTTTCTAACTTTACTGATATGACACTTTCTAGCTTTACTTATAAGACACTTTCTAACTTTACTGATAGGACACTTTCTAGCTTTACTTATATGACACTTTCTACCTTTACTTATATGACACTTTTTGCCCTTTACTGATGGGACACTTTCTAACTTTACTTTTATGACACTTTCTACCTTTACTGATAGGACACGTTTTAGCTTTACTTATCTGACACTTTCTACCTATACTTATCGGACACTTTCTACCTTTATTTATCTGACACTTTCTAACTTTACTGATAGGACACTTTCTAGCTTTAAATATATGACACTTTCTACCTTTAATGATATGACACTTTCTAACTTTACTTATATGACACTTTTTAGCTTTACTTATATGACACTTTCTAACTTTACTGATAGGACACTTTCTAGCTTTACTTATATGACACTTTCTAACTTTACTGATAGGACACTTTCTAACTTTACTGATATTACACTTTCTAGCTTTACTGATAGGACACTTTCTAGCTTTACTTATATGACACTTTCTACCTTTACTTATAAGACACTTTTTGCCCTTTACTGATGGGACACTTTCTAACTTTACTTTTATGACACTTTCTACCTTTACTGATAGGACACGTTCTAGCTTTACTTATCTGACACTTTCTACCTATACTTATCGGACACTTTCTACCTTTATTTATCTGACACTTTCTAACTTTACTGATAGGACACTTTCTAGCTTTTAATATATGACACTTTCTACCTTTAATGATATGACACTTTCTAACTTTACTGATAGGACACTTTCTAGCTTTACTTATATGACACTTTCTAACTTTACTGATATGACACTTTCTAACTTTACTGATATGACACTTTCTAGCTTTACGGTTAGGACACTTTCTAGCTTTACCTTTATGACACTTTCTACCTTTACTTATATGACACTTTTTGCCCTTTACTGATGGGACACTTTCTAACTTTATTGATGGGACACTTTCTAACTTTACTTATATGACACTTTCTAAGTTTACTTATATGACACTTTCTAACTTTATTGATAGGACACTTTCTAGCTTTACTTATATGACACTTTCTAACTTTACTGATAGGACACTTTCTAACTTTACTGATATGACACTTTCTAGCTTTACTGATAGGACACTTTCTAACTTTACTGATATGACACTTTCTAACTTTACTGATATGACACTTTCTAACTTTACTGATATGACACTTTCTAGCTTTACTTATATGACACTTTCTAACTTTACTGATAGGAAACTTTCTAGCTCTACTTATATGACACTTTCTAACTTTACTGATAGGACACTTTCTAACTTTACTGATATGACACTTTCTAGCTTTACTGATAGGACACTTTCTAGCTTTACTTATATGACACTTTCTACCTTTACTTATATGACACTTTTTGCCCTTTACTGATGGGACACTTTCTAACTTTACTTTTATGACACATTCTAACTTTACTAATAGGACACTTTCTAGCTTTACTTATCTGACACTTTCTACCTATACTTATAGGACACTTTCTACCTTTATTTATCTGACACTTTCTAACTTTACTGATAGGACACTTTCTAACTAAACTGATATGACACTTTATACCTTTACTGATATGACACTTTCTAACTTTACTGATATGACACTTTCTAACATTACTGATATGACACTTTCTAACTTTACTGATATGACACTTTCTAGCTTTACTGATAGGACACTTTCTAACTTTACTGATAGGACACTTTCTAGCTTTACTTATATGACACTTTCTAACTTTACTGATAGGACACTTTCTAACTTTACTGATATGACTTTTTCTAGCTTTACTGATATGACACTTTCTAGCTTTACTTATATGACACTTTCTACCTTTACTTATATGACACTTTTTGCCCTTTACTGATAGGACACTTTCTAACTTTACTTTTATGACACTTTCTACCTTTACTGATAGGACACGTTCTAACTTTACTTATCTGACACTTTCTACCTATACTTATCGGACACTTTCTACCTTTATTTATCTGACACTTTCTCACTTAACTGATAGGACACTTTCTAGCTTTAAATATATGACACTTTCTACCTTTACTAATATGACACTTTCTAGCTTTACTTATATGACACTTTCTAATTTTACTGATAGGACACTTTCTAGCTTTACTTATATGACACTTTCTAGC
Organism: Bulinus truncatus; assembly: GCA_021962125.1. Lineage (NCBI taxonomy): Eukaryota > Metazoa > Mollusca > Gastropoda > Planorbidae > Bulinus > Bulinus truncatus. The sequence continues at coordinate 1,160,034 of JAGDYQ010000039.1, forward strand.
TTTACTGATATGACACTTTCTAGCTTTACTGATATGATACTTTCTAATTTTACTGATAGGACACTTTCTACCTTTACTTATATGACACTTTCTAACTTTACTGATAGGACACTTTCTAACTTTACTGATAGGACACTTTCTAACTTTACTGATATGACACTTTCTAACTTTACTGATATGACACTTTCTAGCTTTACTGATATGACACTATCTAACTTTACTGATAGGACACTTTCTAACTTTACTTATATGACACTTTCTAGCTTTACTGATATGACACTTTCTACCTTTACTTATATGACACTTTCTAACTTTACTGATAGGACACTTTCTACCTTTACTTATATGACACTTTCTACCTTTACTTATATGACACTTTCTAACTTTACTGATAGGACACTTTCTAACTTAACTGATAGGACACTTTCTAACTTTACTGATATGACACTTTCTAGCTTTACTGATATGACACTTTCTAGCTTTACTGATATGACACTTTCTAACTTTACTGATATGACACTTTCTAGCTTTACTGATAGGACACTTTCTACCTTTACTTATATGACACTTTCAAACTTTAATGATCGGACACTTTCTACCTTTACTTATATGACACTTTCTACCTTTACTGATAGGACACTTTCTAGCTTTATTGATGGGACACTTTCTAGCTTTACTGATATGACACTTTCTAACTTTACTGATAGGACACTTTTTAGCTTTACCGATAGGACACTTTCTACCTTTACTTATATGACACTTTTTGCCCTTTACTAATGGGACACTTTCTAACTTTACTGATATGACACTTTCTACCTTTACTGATAGGACACTTTCTAGCTTTATTGATGGGACACTTTCTAACTTTACTTATATGACACTTTCTAAGTTTACTTATATGACACTTTCTAACTTTATTGATAGGACACTTTCTAGCTTTACTTATATGACACTTTCTAACTTTACTGATAGGACACTTTCTAACTTTACTGATATGACACTTTCTAGCTTTACTGATATGACACTTTCTAACTTTACTGATATGACACTTTCTAGCTTTACTGATAGGACACTTTCTACCTTTACTTACATGACACTTTCTAACTTTACTGATATGACACTTTCTAACTTTACTGATATGACACTTTCTAGCTTTACTTATAAGACACTTTCTAACTTTACTGATAGGACACTTTCTAGCTTTACTTATATGACACTTTCTACCTTTACTTATATGACACTTTTTGCCCTTTACTGATGGGACACTTTCTAACTTTACTTTTATGACACTTTCTACCTTTACTGATAGGACACGTTTTAGCTTTACTTATCTGACACTTTCTACCTATACTTATCGGACACTTTCTACCTTTATTTATCTGACACTTTCTAACTTTACTGATAGGACACTTTCTAGCTTTAAATATATGACACTTTCTACCTTTAATGATATGACACTTTCTAACTTTACTTATATGACACTTTTTAGCTTTACTTATATGACACTTTCTAACTTTACTGATAGGACACTTTCTAGCTTTACTTATATGACACTTTCTAACTTTACTGATAGGACACTTTCTAACTTTACTGATATTACACTTTCTAGCTTTACTGATAGGACACTTTCTAGCTTTACTTATATGACACTTTCTACCTTTACTTATAAGACACTTTTTGCCCTTTACTGATGGGACACTTTCTAACTTTACTTTTATGACACTTTCTACCTTTACTGATAGGACACGTTCTAGCTTTACTTATCTGACACTTTCTACCTATACTTATCGGACACTTTCTACCTTTATTTATCTGACACTTTCTAACTTTACTGATAGGACACTTTCTAGCTTTTAATATATGACACTTTCTACCTTTAATGATATGACACTTTCTAACTTTACTGATAGGACACTTTCTAGCTTTACTTATATGACACTTTCTAACTTTACTGATATGACACTTTCTAACTTTACTGATATGACACTTTCTAGCTTTACGGTTAGGACACTTTCTAGCTTTACCTTTATGACACTTTCTACCTTTACTTATATGACACTTTTTGCCCTTTACTGATGGGACACTTTCTAACTTTATTGATGGGACACTTTCTAACTTTACTTATATGACACTTTCTAAGTTTACTTATATGACACTTTCTAACTTTATTGATAGGACACTTTCTAGCTTTACTTATATGACACTTTCTAACTTTACTGATAGGACACTTTCTAACTTTACTGATATGACACTTTCTAGCTTTACTGATAGGACACTTTCTAACTTTACTGATATGACACTTTCTAACTTTACTGATATGACACTTTCTAACTTTACTGATATGACACTTTCTAGCTTTACTTATATGACACTTTCTAACTTTACTGATAGGAAACTTTCTAGCTCTACTTATATGACACTTTCTAACTTTACTGATAGGACACTTTCTAACTTTACTGATATGACACTTTCTAGCTTTACTGATAGGACACTTTCTAGCTTTACTTATATGACACTTTCTACCTTTACTTATATGACACTTTTTGCCCTTTACTGATGGGACACTTTCTAACTTTACTTTTATGACACATTCTAACTTTACTAATAGGACACTTTCTAGCTTTACTTATCTGACACTTTCTACCTATACTTATAGGACACTTTCTACCTTTATTTATCTGACACTTTCTAACTTTACTGATAGGACACTTTCTAACTAAACTGATATGACACTTTATACCTTTACTGATATGACACTTTCTAACTTTACTGATATGACACTTTCTAACATTACTGATATGACACTTTCTAACTTTACTGATATGACACTTTCTAGCTTTACTGATAGGACACTTTCTAACTTTACTGATAGGACACTTTCTAGCTTTACTTATATGACACTTTCTAACTTTACTGATAGGACACTTTCTAACTTTACTGATATGACTTTTTCTAGCTTTACTGATATGACACTTTCTAGCTTTACTTATATGACACTTTCTACCTTTACTTATATGACACTTTTTGCCCTTTACTGATAGGACACTTTCTAACTTTACTTTTATGACACTTTCTACCTTTACTGATAGGACACGTTCTAACTTTACTTATCTGACACTTTCTACCTATATTTATCGGACACTTTCTACCTTTATTTATCTGACACTTTCTCACTTAACTGATAGGACACTTTCTAGCTTTAAATATATGACACTTTCTACCTTTACTAATATGACACTTTCTAGCTTTACTTATATGACACTTTCTAATTTTACTGATAGGACACTTTCTAGCTTTACTTATATGACACTTTCTAGCTTTACTGATATGACACTTTCTAGCTTTACTGATATGATACTTTCTAACTTTACTGATAGGACACTTTCTACCTTTACTTATATGACACTTTCTAACTTTACTGATAGGACACTTTCTAACTTTACTGATAGGACACTTTCTAACTTTACTGATATGACACTTTCTAACTTTACTGATATGACACTTTCTAGCTTTACTGATAGGACACTATCTAACTTTACTGATAGGACACTTTCTAACTTTACTTATATGACACTTTCTAGCTTTACTTATATGACACTTTCTACCTTTACTTATATGACACTTTCTAACTTTACTGATAGGACACTTTCTAACTTTACTGATATGACACTTTCTAGCTTTACTGATACGACACTTTCTAGCTTTACTTATATGACACTTTCTACCTTTACTTATATGACACTTTTTGCCCTTTACTGATGGGACACTTTCTAACTTTACTGATATGACACTTTCTAGCTTTACTGATAGGACACTTTCTACCTTTACTTATATGACACTTTCTACCTTTACTGATAGGACACTTTCTAGCTTTATTGATGGGACACTTTCTAACTTTACTTATATGACACTTTCTAGCTTTACTTATATGACACTTTCTAACTTTACTGATAGGACACTTTCTAGCTTTAAATATATGACACTTTCTACCTTTAATGATATGACACTTTCTAACTTTACTTATATGACACTTTCTAGCTTTACTTATATGACACTTTCTAACTTTACTGATAGGACACTTTCTAGCTTTACTTATTTGACACTTTCTAACTTTACTGATAGGACACTTTCTAACTTTACTGATATGACACTTTCTAGCTTTACTGATAGGACACTTTCTACCTTTACTTATATGACACTTTCTACCTTTACTTATATGACACTTTTTGCCCTTTACTGATGGGACACTTTCTAACTTTACTTTTATGACACTTTAAACCTTTACTGATAGGACACGTTCTAGCTTTACTTTTCTGACACTTTCTACCTATACTTAACGGACACTTTCTACCTTTATTTATCTGACACTTTCTAACTTTACTAATAGGACACTTTCTAGCTTTAAATATATGACACTTTCTACCTTTAATGATATGACACTTTCTAACTTTACTTATATGACACTTTCTAGCTTTACTTATATGACACTTTCTAACTTTACTGATAGGACACTTTCTAACTTTACTGATATGACTTTTTCTAGCTTTACTGATATGACACTTTCTAGCTTTACTGATATGACACTTTCTAGCTTTACTGATAGGACACTTTCTAACTTTACTGATAGGACACTTTCTAGATTTACTTATATGACACTTTCTAACTTTACTGATAGGACACTTTCTAACTTTACTGATATGACTTTTTCTAGCTTTACTGATATGACACTTTCTAGCTTTACTTATATGACACTTTCTACCTTTACTTATATGACACTTTTTGCCCTTTACTGATAGGACACTTTCTAACTTTACTTTTATGACACTTTCTACCTTTACTGATAGGACACGTTCTAACTTTACTTATCTGACACTTTCTACCTATACTTATCGGACACTTTCTACCTTTATTTATCTGACACTTTCTCACTTAACTGATAGGACACTTTCTAGCTTTAAATATATGACACTTTCTACCTTTACTAATATGACACTTTCTAGCTTTACTTATATGACACTTTCTAATTTTACTGATAGGACACTTTCTAGCTTTACTTATATGACACTTTCTAGCTTTACTGATATGACACTTTCTAGCTTTACTGATATGATACTTTCTAACTTTACTGATAGGACACTTTCTACCTTTACTTATATGACACTTTCTAACTTTACTGATAGGACACTTTCTAACTTTACTGATAGGACACTTTCTAACTTTACTGATATGACACTTTCTAACTTTACTGATATGACACTTTCTAGCTTTACTGATAGGACACTATCTAACTTTACTGATAGGACACTTTCTAACTTTACTTATATGACACTTTCTAGCTTTACTTATATGACACTTTCTACCTTTACTTATATGACACTTTCTAACTTTACTGATAGGACACTTTCTAACTTTACTGATATGACACTTTCTAGCTTTACTGATACGACACTTTCTAGCTTTACTTATATGACACTTTCTACCTTTACTTATATGACACTTTTTGCCCTTTACTGATGGGACACTTTCTAACTTTACTGATATGACACTTTCTAGCTTTACTGATAGGACACTTTCTACCTTTACTTATATGACACTTTCTACCTTTACTGATAGGACACTTTCTAGCTTTATTGATGGGACACTTTCTAACTTTACTTATATGACACTTTCTAGCTTTACTTATATGACACTTTCTAACTTTACTGATAGGACACTTTCTAGCTTTAAATATATGACACTTTCTACCTTTAATGATATGACACTTTCTAACTTTACTTATATGACACTTTCTAGCTTTACTTATATGACACTTTCTAACTTTACTGATAGGACACTTTCTAGCTTTACTTATTTGACACTTTCTAACTTTACTGATAGGACACTTTCTAACTTTACTGATATGACACTTTCTAGCTTTACTGATAGGACACTTTCTACCTTTACTTATATGACACTTTCTACCTTTACTTATATGACACTTTTTGCCCTTTACTGATGGGACACTTTCTAACTTTACTTTTATGACACTTTAAACCTTTACTGATAGGACACGTTCTAGCTTTACTTTTCTGACACTTTCTACCTATACTTAACGGACACTTTCTACCTTTATTTATCTGACACTTTCTAACTTTACTAATAGGACACTTTCTAGCTTTAAATATATGACACTTTCTACCTTTAATGATATGACACTTTCTAACTTTACTTATATGACACTTTCTAGCTTTACTTATATGACACTTTCTAACTTTACTGATAGGACACTTTCTAGCTTTACTTATATGACACTTTCTAACTTTACTGATATGACACTTTCTAACTTTACTGATATGACACTTTCTAGCTTTACTGATAGGACACTTTCTAGCTTTACTTATATGACACTTTCTACCTTTACTTATATGACACTTTTTGCCCTTTACTGATGGGACACTTTCTAACTTTACTTTTATGACACTTTCTACCTTTACTGATAGGACACGTTCTAGCTTTACTTATCTGACACTTTCTACCTATACTTATCGGACACTTTCTACCTTTATTTATCTGACACTTTCTAACTTTACTGATAGGACACTTTCTAGCTTTAAATATATGACACTTTCTAACTTTACTGATAGGACACTTTTTACCTTTACTTATATGACACTTTCTACCTTTACTGATATGATACTTTCTAACTTTATTGATAAGACACTTTCTAACTTTACTTATATGACACTTTCTAACTTTACTTATTTGACACTTTCTAACTTTACTTATATGACACTTTCTAACTTTACTGATAGGACACTTTCTACCTTTACTTATATGACACTTTCTACCTTTACTGATAGGACACTTTCTAACTTTACTTATATGACACTTTCTAACTTTACTGATAGGACACTTTCTACCTTTACTGATAGGACACTTACTAACTTTACTGATAGGACACTTTCTACATTTACTTATATGACACTTTCTACCTTTACTGATAGGACACTTTCTAACTTTACTTATATGACACTTTCTAACTTTACTGATAGGACACTTTCTACCTTTAATGATATGACACTTACTAACTTTACTGATATGACACTTTCTACCTTTACTTATATGACACTTTCTAAATTTACTGATATGACACTTTCTACCTTTACTTATATGACACTTTCTAACTTTACTGATAGGACTACTTTCTAGCTTTACTGATAGGAAACTTTCTAGCTTTACTGATAAAACACTTTCTAACTTTACTTATACGACACTTTCTAGCTTTACTGATATGACACTTTCTAACTTTAATGATAGGACACTTTCTACCTTTACTTATATGACACTTTCTACCTTTACTGATATGACACTTTCTAGCTTTATTGATAGGACACTTTCTAACTTAACTTAAATGACACTTTCTAAGTTTACTTATATGACACTTTCTAACTTTACTGAGATGACACTTTCTAGCTTTACTTATATGACACTTTCTAACTTTACTGATTGGACACTTTCTAACTTTACTGATATGACACTTTCTAGCTTTACTGATAGGACACTTTCTAGCTTTACTTATATGACACTTTCTAACTTTACTGATATGACACTTTCTAGCTTTACTTATATGACACTTTCTAGCTTTACTGATAGGACACTTTCTAACTTTACTGATATGACACTTTCTGGCTTTACTGATAGGACACTTTCTAACTTTACTTATATGACACTTTCTACCTTTACTTATATGACATTTTTTGCCCTTAACTGATAGGACACTTTCTAACTTTACTTATATGACACTTTCTACCTTTACTTATATGTCACTTTTTGCCCTTTACTGATAGGACACTTTCTAACTTTACTTATATGACACTTTTTGCCCTTTACTGATAGGACACTTTCTAACTTTACTTTTATGACACTTTCTACCTTTACTGATAGGCCACGTTCTAGATTTACTTATCTGACACTTTCTACCAATACTTATCGGACACTTTCTACCTTTATTTATCTGACACTTTCTAACTTTACTTATAGGACACTTTCTAGCTTTAAATATATGACACTTTCTACCTTTACTGATATGACACTTTCTAAATTTCCTTATATGACACTTTCTACCTTTACTGATATGACACTTTCTAACTTTACTGATATGACACTTTCTAACTTTACTGATAGGACACTTTCTAGCTTTACTTATCTGACACTTTCTACATATACTTATAGGACACTTTCTACCTTTATTTATCTGACACTTTCTAACTTTACTGATAGGACACTTTCTACCTTTACTTTTATGACACTTTCTAACTTTACTGATAGGACACTTTCTAACTTTACTTATATGACACTTTCTAGCTTTACTGATAGGACACTTTCTACCTTTACTTATATGACACTTTCTACCTTTACTGATAGGACACTTTCTAACTTTACTTATATGACACTTTCTAACTTTACTGATAGGACACTTTCTAGCTTTAAATATATGACACTTACTAACTTTACTAATATGACACTTTCTACCTTTACTTATATGACACTTTCTAACTTTACTGATAGTACACTTTCTACCTTTACTTATATGACACTTACTAACTTTACTGATAGGACACTTTCTACCTTTACTGATAGGAAACTTTCTAGCTTTACTGATATGACACTTTCTAACTTTACTGATATGACACTTTCTAGCTTTACTGATAGGACACTTTCTAGCTTTACTGATAGGACTCTTTCTAGCTTTACTGATACGACACTTTCTAACTTTACTGATAGGACTCTTTCTAGCTTTATTGATAGGACACTTTCTAACTTTACTTATACGACACTTTCTAGCTTTACTGATAGGACACTTTCTACCTTTACTTATATGACACTTTCTAACTTTAATGATAGGACACTTTCTACCTTTACTTATATGACACTTTCTACCTTTACTGATATGACACTTTCTAGCTTTATTGATAGGACACTTTCTAACTTTACTGATATGACACTTTCTAGCTTTACTGATAGGACACTTTCTAGCTTTACTGATAGGACACTTTCTAGCTTTACTGATAGGACACTTTCTAACTTTACTTATACGACACTTTTTATTTTACTGATAGGACACTTTCTACCTTTACTTATATGACACTTTCTAACTTTACTGATAGGACACTTTCTACCTATACTTATCGGACACTTTCTACCTTTATTTATCTGACATTTTCTAACTTTACTGATAGGACACTTTCTAGCTTTAAATATATGACACTTTCTACCTTTAATGATATGACACTTTCTAACTTTACTTATATGACACTTTCTAATTTTACTGATAGGACACTTTCTAACTTTACTTATATGACACTTTCTAACTTTCCTGATATGACACTATCTAGCTTTACTGATTTGACACTTTCTAGCTTTACTGATAGGACACTTTCTAGCTTTACTTATATGACACTTTCTACCTTTACTTATATGACACTTTTTGCCCTTTACTGATGGGACACGTTCTAACTTTACTTTTATGACACTTTCTACCTTTACTGATAGGACACGTTCTAGCTTTACTTATCTGACACTTTCTACCTATACTTATCGGACACTTTCTACCTTTATTTATCTGACACTTTCTAACTTTACTGATAGGACACTTTCTAGCTTTAAATATATGACACTTTCTAACTTTACTGATAGGACACTTTTTACCTTTACTTATATGACACTTTCTACCTTTACTGATATGATACTTTCTAACTTTATTGATAAGACACTTTCTAACTTTACTTATATGACACTTTCTAACTTTACTTATTTGACACTTTCTAACTTTACTTATATGACACTTTCTAACTTTACTGATAGGACACTTTCTACCTTTACTTTTATGACACTTTCTACCTTTACTGATAGGACACTTTCTAACTTTACTTATATGACACTTTCTAACTTTACTGATATGACACTTTCTACCTTTACTGATATGACACTTACTAACTTTACTGATAGGACACTTTCTACCTTTACTTATATGACACTTTCTACCTTTACTGATAGGACACTTTCTATTTTTACTTATATGACACTTTCTAACTTTACTGATAGGACACTTTCTACCTTTACTGATATGACACTTACTAACTTTACTGATATGACACTTTCTACCTTTACTTATATGACACTTTCTAACTTTACTGATAGGACACTTTCTACCTTTACTTATATGACACTTTCTAACTTTACTGATAGGACACTTTCTAGCTTTACTGATAGGAAACTTTCTAGCTTTACTGATAAAACACTTTCTAAATTTACTTATACGACACTTTCTAACTTTACTGATATGACACTTTCTAGCTTTATTGATAGGACACTTTCTAACTTAACTTAAATGACACTTTCTAAGTTTACTTATATGACACTTTCTAACTTGACTGAGATGACACTTTCTAGCTTTACTTATATGACACTTTCTAACTTTACTGATATGACACTTTCTAACTTTACTGATATGACATTTTCTAGCTTTACTGATAGGACACTTTCTAGCTTTACTTATATGACACTTTCTAATTTTACTGATAGGACACTTTCTAGCTTTACTTATATGACACTTTCTAGCTTTACTGATAGGACACTTTCTAACTTTACTGATATGACACTTTTTGGCTTTACTGATAGGACACTTTCTAACTTTACTTATATGACACTTTCTACCTTTACTTATATGACATTTTTTGCCCTTTACTGATAGGACACTTTCTAACTTTACTTATATGACACTTTCTACCTTTACTTATATGACACTTTTTGCCCTTTACTGATAGGACACTTTCTAACTTTACTTTTATGACACTTTCTACCTTTACTGATAGGACACGTTCTAGATTTACTTATCTGACACTTTCTACCAATACTTATCGGACACTTTCTACCTATATTTATCTGACACTTTCTAACTTTACTTATAGGACACTTTCTAGCTTTAAATATATGACACTTTCTACCTTTACTGATACGACACTTTCTAACTTTACTTATATGACACTTTCTACCTTTACTGATATGACACTTTCTAACTTTACTGATAGGACACTTTCTAGCTTTACTTATATGACACTTTCTAACTTTACTGATAGGACACTTTCTAACTTTACTTATATGACACTTTCTAACTTTACTGATAGGACACTTTCAACCTTTACTGATATGATACTTTCTACTTTTACTTATATGACACTTTCTACCTTTACTGATATGACACTTTCTACCTTTACTGATAGGACACTTTCTAGCTTTATTGATGGGACACTTTCTAACTTTACTTATATGACACTTTCTAAGTTTACTTATATGACACTTTCTAACTTTATTGATAGGACACTTTCTAGCTTTACTTATATGACACTTTCTAACTTTACTGATAGGACACTTTCTAACTTTACTGATATGACACTTTCTAGCTTTACTGATATGACACTTTCTAACTTTACTGATATGACACTTTCTAGCTTTACTGATAGGACACTTTCTACCTTTACTTATATGACACTTTCAAACTGTACTGATATGACACTTTCTAACTTTACTGATATGACACTTTCTAACTTTACTGATGTGAAACTTTCTACCTTTACTTATATGACACTTTCTACCTTTACTTATATGACACTTTTTGCCCTTTACTGATAGGACACTTTCTAGCTTTACTTATATGACACTTTCTACCTTTACTGATAGGACACTTTCTAGCTTTACTTATCTGACACTTTCTACCTATACTTATAGCACACTTTCTATCTTTATTTATCTGACACTTTCTAACTTTACTGATAGGACACTTTCTAACTTTACTGATATGACACTTTCTACCTTTACTGATATGAAACTTTCTAACTTTACTGATATGACACTTTCTAGCTTTACTGACAGGACACTTTCTAACTTTACTGATATGACACTTTCTACCTTTACTTATATGACACTTTCTACCTTTACTGATATGACACTTTCTAGCTTTATTGATAGGACACTTTCTAACTTTACTGATATGACACTTTCTAGCTTTACTGATAGGACACTTTCTAGCTTTACTGATAGGACACTTTCTAGCTTTACTGATAGGACACTTTCTAACTTTACTTATACGACACTTTTTATTTTACTGATAGGACACTTTCTACCTTTACTTATATGACACTTTCTAACTTTACTGATAGGACACTTTCTACCTATACTTATCGGACACTTTCTACCTTTATTTATCTGACATTTTCTAACTTTACTGATAGGACACTTTCTAGCTTTAAATATATGACACTTTCTACCTTTAATGATATGACACTTTCTAACTTTACTTATATGACACTTTCTAATTTTACTGATAGGACACTTTCTAACTTTACTTATATGACACTTTCTAACTTTCCTGATATGACACTATCTAGCTTTACTGATTTGACACTTTCTAGCTTTACTGATAGGACACTTTCTAGCTTTACTTATATGACACTTTCTACCTTTACTTATATGACACTTTTTGCCCTTTACTGATGGGACACGTTCTAACTTTACTTTTATGACACTTTCTACCTTTACTGATAGGACACGTTCTAGCTTTACTTATCTGACACTTTCTACCTATACTTATCGGACACTTTCTACCTTTATTTATCTGACACTTTCTAACTTTACTGATAGGACACTTTCTAGCTTTAAATATATGACACTTTCTAACTTTACTGATAGGACACTTTTTACCTTTACTTATATGACACTTTCTACCTTTACTGATATGATACTTTCTAACTTTATTGATAAGACACTTTCTAACTTTACTTATATGACACTTTCTAACTTTACTTATTTGACACTTTCTAACTTTACTTATATGACACTTTCTAACTTTACTGATAGGACACTTTCTACCTTTACTTTTATGACACTTTCTACCTTTACTGATAGGACACTTTCTAACTTTACTTATATGACACTTTCTAACTTTACTGATATGACACTTTCTACCTTTACTGATATGACACTTACTAACTTTACTGATAGGACACTTTCTACCTTTACTTATATGACACTTTCTACCTTTACTGATAGGACACTTTCTATTTTTACTTATATGACACTTTCTAACTTTACTGATAGGACACTTTCTACCTTTACTGATATGACACTTACTAACTTTACTGATATGACACTTTCTACCTTTACTTATATGACACTTTCTAACTTTACTGATAGGACACTTTCTACCTTTACTTATATGACACTTTCTAACTTTACTGATAGGACACTTTCTAGCTTTACTGATAGGAAACTTTCTAGCTTTACTGATAAAACACTTTCTAAATTTACTTATACGACACTTTCTAACTTTACTGATATGACACTTTCTAGCTTTATTGATAGGACACTTTCTAACTTAACTTAAATGACACTTTCTAAGTTTACTTATATGACACTTTCTAACTTGACTGAGATGACACTTTCTAGCTTTACTTATATGACACTTTCTAACTTTACTGATATGACACTTTCTAACTTTACTGATATGACATTTTCTAGCTTTACTGATAGGACACTTTCTAGCTTTACTTATATGACACTTTCTAATTTTACTGATAGGACACTTTCTAGCTTTACTTATATGACACTTTCTAGCTTTACTGATAGGACACTTTCTAACTTTACTGATATGACACTTTTTTTGGCTTTACTGATAGGACACTTTCTAACTTTACTTATATGACACTTTCTACCTTTACTTATATGACATTTTTTGCCCTTTACTGATAGGACACTTTCTAACTTTACTTATATGACACTTTCTACCTTTACTTATATGACACTTTTTGCCCTTTACTGATAGGACACTTTCTAACTTTACTTTTATGACACTTTCTACCTTTACTGATAGGACACGTTCTAGATTTACTTATCTGACACTTTCTACCAATACTTATCGGACACTTTCTACCTATATTTATCTGACACTTTCTAACTTTACTTATAGGACACTTTCTAGCTTTAAATATATGACACTTTCTACCTTTACTGATACGACACTTTCTAACTTTACTTATATGACACTTTCTACCTTTACTGATATGACACTTTCTAACTTTACTGATAGGACACTTTCTAGCTTTACTTATATGACACTTTCTAACTTTACTGATAGGACACTTTCTAACTTTACTTATATGACACTTTCTAACTTTACTGATAGGACACTTTCAACCTTTACTGATATGATACTTTCTACTTTTACTTATATGACACTTTCTACCTTTACTGATATGACACTTTCTACCTTTACTGATAGGACACTTTCTAGCTTTATTGATGGGACACTTTCTAACTTTACTTATATGACACTTTCTAAGTTTACTTATATGACACTTTCTAACTTTATTGATAGGACACTTTCTAGCTTTACTTATATGACACTTTCTAACTTTACTGATAGGACACTTTCTAACTTTACTGATATGACACTTTCTAGCTTTACTGATATGACACTTTCTAACTTTACTGATATGACACTTTCTAGCTTTACTGATAGGACACTTTCTACCTTTACTTATATGACACTTTCAAACTGTACTGATATGACACTTTCTAACTTTACTGATATGACACTTTCTAACTTTACTGATGTGACACTTTCTACCTTTACTTATATGACACTTTCTACCTTTACTTATATGACACTTTTTGCCCTTTACTGATAGGACACTTTCTAGCTTTACTTATATGACACTTTCTACCTTTACTGATAGGACACTTTCTAGCTTTACTTATCTGACACTTTCTACCTATACTTATAGCACACTTTCTATCTTTATTTATCTGACACTTTCTAACTTTACTGATAGGACACTTTCTAACTTTACTGATATGACACTTTCTACCTTTACTGATATGAAACTTTCTAACTTTACTGATATGACACTTTCTAGCTTTACTGACAGGACACTTTCTAACTTTACTGATATGACACTTTCTACCTTTACTTATATGACATTTTTTGCCCTTTATTGATAGGACACTTTCTAACTTTACTGATAGGACACTTTCTACCTTTACTTATATGACACTTTCTAACTTTAATGATAGGACACTTTCTAACTTTACTTATATGACACTTTCTAGCTTTACTGATAGGACACTTTCTACCTTTACTTATATGACTTTTTCTAACTTTACTGATAGGACACTTTCTACCTTTACTTATATGACACTTTCTACCTTTACTGATATGACACTTTCTAGCTTTATTGATAGGACACTTTCTAACTTTACTTATATGACACTTTCTAACTTTACTTATATGACACTTTCTAACTTTACTTATATGACACTTTCTAACTTTACTTATATGACACTTTCTAGCTTTACTGATAGGACACTTTCTACCTTTACTTATATGACACTTTCTAACTTTACTGATAGGACACTTTCTTCCTTTACTGATATGACACTTTCTACCTTTACTGATATGACACTTTCTAGCTTTACTTATATGACACTTTCTACCTTTACTGATATGACACTTTCTAACTTTATTTATATGACACTTTCTAACTTTACTGATAGGACACTTTCTAGCTTTACTTATCTGACACTTTCTACCTATACTTATGGGACACTTTCTACCTTTTTTTATCTCACACTTTCTAACTTTACTGATAGGACACTTTCTACCTTTACTGATATGACACTTTCTACCTATACTTATAGGATACTTTCTACCTTTACTAATATGACACTTTCTACCTATACTTATAGGACACTTTATACCTTTACTTATAGGACACTTTCTAGCTTTACTTATCTGACACTTTCTACCTATACTTATAGGACACTTTCTACCTTTATTTATCTGACACTTTCTAGCTTTACTGATAGGACACTTTCTACCTTTACTGATATGACACTTTCTACCTATACTTATAGGACATTTTCTACCTTTACTGATATGACACTTTCTACCTTTACTTATAGGACACTTTCTAGCTTTATTTATCTGACACTTTCTACCATCCTTTCATCTTGATGGGTCACTGTTGTAGAGGTCTGTGTAGAAGTAAAGTTTTCAAGATTCGACTTCCACTGAGAGACGGTGGCTGGACATTGTGTTAGTCACCCGCCCTCCGTGGTGCCTCCAAGTCCAATGCACTTTCGGCTATGTTGGTAGTAATAGAAATTCATCCTACTAAATCCACTCCCATTTGTGGTCTACAGCCTCTTGAAAATAAAATACAAATTACCTCATTCTTGTAAAAGAATAAAGATGAAATAAAAAAACAGATCTTCGCCGAGGGAAAATAATGTAGAATGTAAAAAAAAGAGTATTTTATTTTATTTTTTTTTACATTATTTATTCACTGGCTGTCTATTTTCAATCTTAGTTTGGAAGTTAAATTGTATCAATCAGTAGTTTAATATTTAGAACAAAAAAATCATTAAAAAAAAAAAAGGAAAAAAAAAATAAAAAAAAGATTGCAATTCAGTTTTGAGATAATTGAAACTTGTTAAATAATTTACATTTCGATCAAAGTCTGTGCGATGGATGGAACTAAAATGAAAATAACACATGCGTGCATGCGTACGTGTGTACAAATCTATCAATTTATCTAAATGCCACTCTGTCTAGATAGGTCATAAATATGGAGAGAATGTGGACCTGTTGTCATGTGGACTGAATATGTTGAGATGCTACGTCATTTAATGCCATCTATGCATATGTCTGTGTGTCTTTCTAACTGCATATCACACTGTATCAGACTGTGTACACATGTTTATTTAGAGCACAACAGCACAAAGCAGCTCTCTAGGCAGTGTGTAGATACGGGCCAACGTTATCACCGTAAATGTCGAAATGTATCAGAAACCTTTATCATTTTATATCTCACATTATTATAATACAGACTTTAAATATCGTTCGCACATGATAGCTAAAACCTCAGATAAAACCTGTTTATATTTCGATCATAGCAGCTAAAACTTCAAATACAACCTATATTTCACACAACAGCTAAAACTTAAGATACAAACTATTTATATTTCACACAACAGCTAAAACTTAGATACAACCTATTTATATTTCACACAACAGCTAAAACTTCCGATACAAACTATTTATATTTCACACAACAGCTAAAACTTCAGATACAACCTATTTATATTTCACACAACAGCTAAAACCTCAGATACAACCTGCATATATTTAACACAAGAAAGCTAAAACCTCAGATAAACATATATGTATTTCAAACAACAGCTAAAACTTCAGATACAACCTATTTTTATTTCACACAACAGCTAAAACTTCAGATACAACCTATATTTCAAACAACAGCTAAAACTTCAGATACAACCTTTTTATATTTCGATCATAGCAGCTAAAACTTCAGATACAACCTATTTATATTTCACACAACAGCTAAAACCTCAGATACAACCTGCATATATTTAACACAAGAAAGCTAAAACCTCAGATAAACATATATGTATTTCAAACAACAGCTAAAACTTCAGATACAACCTATTTTTATTTCACACAACAGCTAAAACTTCAGATACAACCTATATTTCAAACAACAGCTAAAACTTCAGATACAACCTGTTTATATTTCGATCATAGCAGCTAAAACTTCAGATACAACCTATATTTCACACAACAGCTAAAACTTAAGATACAACCTTTTTATATTTCGATCATAGCAGCTAAAACTTCAGATACAACCTATTTATATTTCACACAACAGCTAAAACTTAAGATACAACATATTTATATTTCACACAACAGCTAAAACTTCAGATACGACCTATTTATATTTCACACAACAGCTAAAACTTCAGATACAAACTATTTATATTTCGCACATGCGTATATTTGACCAATGGCTATCTCCAGTTTCACTATCACTTCTGACCAACTTTATTACCGGTTTATTATTTCTGTCAGTTAAATCGGTTGAATTCTCTATCGGCTAATTTTCACGGCATTTTTTTGATGTTCTCCGTGATAATAAACGACTGAACTGGAATAATAAAAAAAATAACTTGATAAACCGTCGCTATAAACTAGCGATAACCACACACTATATAACTGTACAATAACTTGGCAAGGGGGGGGGGTGGCGGAGAAAGGGATAAATTCAATGCAGGAGATTGACATATATTGCAGTTCTGATATCAAGAATACAGACGGCAGGCTGCAAACACAGACGCACACACAAACACTTCTAAAATACCAGCGTTTTACGTCGTGTGGCGGAACCAATCAGAAATAACAAAATTTTTTTTTTGGGTTAAGGAAATGGGGAGATAATTACTGTTGTAATTATGTTGTTTTTATTCAGGAGTTATCGTTATTGTGTAATATTTTAAAAAAAAGAAGAATGTTTCGAAACGATTCTAGGTGGAAATAAAATACAGAATGACATGAGTTGTAAAATGACCTGAAATACAGACATGTCATTGTAATCTGGAAGCAATAACCTGAAAAATATCAACATTTATCTATCTGTCTTTCTATATCGATGTATATACATTTATTCACTGATAGAAATAGATCATTTATGTTTTCAACGATTACAAATATCTTATTATTTTCTAGCTTACCGACATTTTCATCTATCTATCTATCTATCTATCTATCTATCTATCTATCTATCTATCTATCTATCTATCTATCTATCTATCTATCTATCTATATATCTATCTATTATAACAATCTAAATATCTTTCTACCTCACTATTTATCAAACACTCTATATCTCAATCTATCAATCTATACATCTGCCTATCAGACATTATTTTCTATATAACTTCACTACTCCTTCAGTACAACCATTCATGAGGTTGTGTTTCCGCACTTGTCTCCCCAGCTCACCCCACCACCTCATCTCCTCCCTCCAACTCTCGCTTCACAGAAACCTGAAACTTTCACATAGGCAGGTCGCGGTGCGGGGCGGATAGACGTGGAGGGAGGGGGACACAGAGGGAGGGAGGGTAGAGTCTGCGAATCTGTATTCAATTATTGCGCCGTCACATTTAACGGCTGTCGCCAGGTATAAATGTTGCTCAGGACAGGACCATTTCTGATTCAATTTTTTTCAGGATTAGGTTATTGTATTGTGTCTATCGGGACGGAATCGTTTCTCCTAATATCGCAGTAGACATCTTTCTGTTCCGCCGTTTGGTTGTACCGATAGCCACGCGGTGATACTATCAGTACATAGATTTTTTTTAAAATTTGGCAGAAGTGAAGAGTTTCGCATTTCGATACGCATGTGCGATGATTGGATAAAATGATATGGTTATTGTACGATAGGTCGGTGTTGATAGATAAATAAACAGACAGAAGAATATGATAGATAGAAATGCCGAATGACAGACAGGCTTTCTGGCCTGCAGATAGACATAAAGACAGACAAATACATAAATAAATAAATACGTAGATAGATAGATAGATAGATAGATAGATAGATAGATAGATAGATAGATAGATAGATAGATAGATAGATAGATAGATAGATAGATAGATAGATAGATAGATAGATAGATAGATGGATAGATGGATGGATGGATGGATGGTTAGATAGATAGATAGATAGATAGATAGATAGATAGATAGATAGATAGATAGATAGATAGATAGATAGATAGATAGATAGATAGATAGATAGATAGATAGATAGATAGATAGATAGATAGATAGATAGATAGATAGATAGATAGATAGATAGATAGATAGATAGAGAATGTGTGTGTTTAAGAGAGAGAGTGTGTGGGGAGAGAGGGAGAGAGAGAGAGAGAGGGGGGGGATTAAATAACTTAAAAGTTGGGATATTTAGAAATTCGCGTGGTAACACTGTTTGTTATAATCACTTTGTTGTTCCATAATTAACAGCCGTTAGTTGGCTGTGTTTAAATGTTTACATCAGCTGTGAACAGCTTGCATATAAAAGTGACTTTTCTGTTTGAGACACATGGTAATAAAACAAAAAACAGCCTTTACTTTGTATTGAAGAATGCTGCAAGTGAAGAGTGCCTCACCTTGTCACGTGGCCGGAGTCGTCCTTCTTGACTTCAATCTGCGTGACAGGTAACGAGGTGAAACAAGGGGGGGGGGGGAGACAAGTACAACCTGAGAGATCAATGAGTAGCGACGTATTGAGTTATCCCACTTTTCACGCCTACTGCACTGCACGAAGAACTATGGGGTGCCAGGAGAGCAAAGCCAACAGGATCTGGCCCCATCGCAGGTTCGACAGGACCGTCACCCCTCAGAAGGTGGTGACCAGGGGAACGAGGTCGGACGAGTCGAGCTGCCCGATTGACCAGAGGCAGGCGTTCAAGATCAAACAGTCCTGGAAGGGGATCAGGAGGAACATGGAGATAACGGGAATTGAGATGTTTATGAGGTGAGTGCACACACTGATTGTGCGAGTACATACAGTGATTGTGAGAGTACATACACTGATTGTGAGAGTACATACACTGATTGTGAGAGTACATGCACTGATTGTGTCAGACAGTGTGAGTATTCAGAAAGATTATATATATATATATTAGGGTGGCCCAAAATAACTTTTTGTCAATTTTTTTTTGGAGCATTTTGTTTTTTGTGTTTCCTTTGACTTCAAAACAGCACAGAAAAAAATTTCATGAATATATGACTTTATTTAATAATGCCTCATCGGCCCTGGGGTTTTAAATCATTTTGATTGAATTTTGAATGTGGGTATGTATATATATAAAGCACACAGAAAATGCTAGAAGGTTCTGGAATGTTTTAGAAAAGTCTATACAATTCTAGAAGGTTCTGGAAGGTTCTATGAAATTTCTAGAACAGGGTAGGGCAAACATTTTCTACGGAGGGCCACATTGAAAACTTGATTCTTATTCGCGGGCCGCATTTATATATCATGTCTACTTTAATTACAATTTGCAACGTATGAAAATATGAATTAAAGATAATAACCTTGTATTTGTCACTTTATTTCACATTCACACTGTATTACTCATGCTTATTACATTTTAAAATACGAACATATACATGCATACGGGCCGCACAAAATACTCTTATGGGCCGCATGCGTACCGCGGGCCGTAATTTTGCCCACCCCTGCTCTAGAAGGTTCTAGAAGCTTCTAGAAAAACGAAGGTTCCGAGAAATTCTAGAAATCTCTAGAAGTTTTGATTTTCATATAAATAGCCAGCTTCACCAGCGCATTTCTATTTAGTTATAAAAATCAAGTGTTATAAGATCAAATATTGCGGCTATATAAATATCATTCATTTAGTTAAGGCTACTAGGTCGAAAAGTTTTGTTTATTTAACCGGCATAGAAGTTGACACAACTTCTGTTTATTGAGCTAGGTACTTCCCCTAATTGAGTCTACTGGCCAATGGTATGTTTACAAACACAGCCGTCTGGCAGTTGGTACAATTTTTTCATGACCTATTTCTTTGCTTGTATACTGTCCAGTGGACATGCCAATGTTTACTGAGCTAGGTACTTCCCCTAATTGAGCATACTGGCCAATGGAATGTTTACAAACACAGCTGTCTGGCAGTTGGTACAATTTTTTCATGAACTATTTCTTTGCTTGTATACTGTCCAGTTGACATGCCAATGTTTACTGAGCCAGGTACTTTCCCTAATTGAGCCTACTGGCCAATGGTATGTTTACAAACACAGCTGTCTCCAATAAGACATTTGGGGGTAGTACAACTTAACCGGATGTGCTGCTATTCAAGCGCTTTAATGCTCTTCTGCTTCCCACAAATTTTCTCATGACGGATGCTTCCACCTGGCAACAAACTCCATCCTTTCAGAAGGCAACAGCAGTGGTCTCTTCCTTGAAAGTTGTCTATGACTGTGCCTAGCGGGGAATTGCACTGGCGTCATCATTCTAATCTCTCACCAAATCAGAAGAGGAAAAGCAGTACTTGCTGCAAATTGTTGAACAGCATCGCAAAGAGTTTCCAGATGCAAAAAAATCAACTGTGCTGAAGAGATCGCGATTTGAAGACCTTCAGTACTCAGAAAGCACAGACTAAAAAATTAAAGTTTATTTTTGAATGGCATACTTAGAACTAATCTGCAATACTAGTCAGGTTAATGTGTCATGTAACTAGTATTATTTTACTGTTTAATTCCTACTGTGTAATATAATTGTTCTTTGTATCTTAAAAACAGCATTTTAAACATTGCAAAATTTTCATTTAATGCAACTGCCGAATACCATAAAACACGAGATAACAAGTGCACTGAGGCAGTATTTATAGGAGCCTAAAATGGTGTGAAATTTGGTATATACAGGTTTTAAATCCCAGTGAACCAGAAAACTAAAATGCTCATGATAAAAAATCAACTTTATTTTTTTCCATTATAAAGTGAGCCACCCTAATATATATATTTACCTGATTGTCTGATTTCGTACCCATGCCCGTGTTTTGCAGCTGTAGCATAAACAGACATGGTTGATATTTACTGATGTCTGTTAATATTTTATTGGACGTCATACACACACACACACACACATACACACACACACACACATACACACATACACACACACACACATATACACACACACACACACACATATACACACACACACACATATACACACACACACATATACACACACACACAGACACACACACACAGACTGACAAATGTTTTGCCAGAATGTCGATATGTTTGATTTAACTTCACTTCTCTCCCAAATCTCCACATTAATTAAGAAATGTCCCATCGCAGTTCATCGACTAATTGCCAATTTGTTTAATTGTTTTTCACTGACGGAATTTTTTCTTTTTTTTTTTTAAATCCACATAACAAGTGACAGTTTGTGTTGCTCTTTGAGTTTAGATTTTTTTTTGTTGGTTCTAATTGCGAGATTCCCCCCTCCCCCCTCCACCTTGTGTTTTATTCCCGCACCCCCCTGCGAACCACCCACATAAATTAAATTATTTAAAATAAAACAAACATCACGTACAATATGAAACAAATGTAAATTATACACGGGGCATGAATAAAAGAAAGAGATGTTAACAAGTACTGCAGAGGACGGATGGCCGAGTGGTGTAGATACTCGACTGTCGACCTGAGAGTCCTAGATAAGAACCTTGGAATTTTTCCAGGTGTTATTTGGTGCAAAGTCGTCACACAAGTCCACCCCAGCTTTAAACGGGTACCTAAGTTGAGGAAGTAAAGGCGGCTGGGCGTCGTGCTAACCACACAATCCCTACATATGCCGAGGTTATAGAGACAGATGAATTCTACACTTCATCTGCCCCGATGGCCCTTTAGGGCTAAGGGAACACGAGTACTTTAGAGAAAAAAATCAAGAAAAATATTTCTTTGTTTCTTTCTATTCAAGACGACAGAAGATGATGTTTGGTCAAGACGACAGAAGATGATGTTTAGTCAAGACGACAGAAGATGATGTTTAGTCAAGACGACAGAAGATGATGTTTGGTCAAGACGACAGAAGATGACGTTTGGTCAAGACGACAGAAGATGATGTTTAGTCAAGACGACAGAAGATGATGAAAATCAAGAATTCAACAAACTAGGTCATTATGAGCAACAAGTTGAAGTCAGTTTTGTTATTGTGTGTAAATTTTAAGGCCAAGTGTCCTAAAGTGTTTACTGAATTGAACTTCTCATCAAACAAGCAACACACGAGTCACAAATCTATCGTCCTGCTAGTCTTGGGTTCGAGCACCAGTCGACATCCCTCAGTCCACCCTGACTAATCCCATGAGTGTGTGTGTATGTGTGTGTGAGTGCATGTGTGTGTGTATGTGTGTGTGCGTGTCTGTGTGTGTGAGCTGTGAGCTTGTGTATTTCAGTTTAAAATTTTAATGAATTGAGAGAACGTTAGAAAACAACAAGTCCTTTATTTCATTTTGATTAAAGCTTGAGATTCAGTTGATCAGTTCAATGAACTGTAACAGTGCTGGAGGTTACACAGTGATGAGGGGATGAACTGTAACAGTGCTGGAGGTTACACAGTGATAAGGGGATGAACTGTAACAGTGCTGGAGGTTACACAGTGATGAGGGGATGAACTGTAACAGTGCTGGAGGTTACACAGTGATGAGGAGATAAACTGTAACAGTGCTGGAGGTTACACAGTGATGAGGTGATGAACTGTAACAGTGCTGGAGGTTACACAGTGATGAGGGGATGAACTGTAACAGTGCTGGAGGTTACACAGTGATGAAGGAATAAACTGTAACAGTGCTGGAGGTTACACAGTGATGAGGGGATGAACTGTAACAGTGCTGGAGGTTACACAGTGATGAGGGGATGAACTGTAACAGTGCTGGAGGTTACACAGTGATGAGGGGATAAACTGTAACAGTGCTGGAGGTTACACAGTGATGAGGGGATGAACTGTAACAGTGCTGGAGGTTACACAGTGATGAGGGGATGAACTGTAACAGTGCTGGAGGTTACACAGTGATGAGGGGATGAACTGTAACAGTGCTGGAGGTTACACAGTGATGAGGGGATGAACTGTAACAGTGCCCTAGGCAGAGACTTTTTACAATATATAGAGGGGCAACAATTACCGGTTGGTGCCCCATAACATCAAATTTTAAAGGAGTTTAAACTGGAGGGGTGCTCTTCTGGTAGTTGCCTTAATCATCTTACTGATCGACTCTGTTACAGGAGACTTGATAAGGTTTGACTGTTTTACTCACCACAGTAGTGTAGCCCAATCATGGCGAAACATCGACCCGTGGGCCAAATCCGAACCACCGGACTATTTAGTCCGGCCGCCACTCGTGTCAGAGTGGAGCACAGCACCAGCACAGCACAGCACCAGCACAGCACCAGCCTTTCATCCAATATATATATATATAATAAACCACTGAAACAATGGGAAAAAGGGGCGGGGGGTGTAGCTTGGACCATTTACTGTCACTTAAAAAATAAATAGTGAAGCTCAGGGCGGGCAATAATTTTTCTTAATCGCGTTCCACATTGGTTCCTACATTATACAGAAGGGCCGTGTAGTAAGAGCAAGATGTGTTGGAATGTTTAAACGAACTAGTATAAATTAAATTCAAACGTCATTGTTATACACACGTTTTGGAAAGGGGGGCTGCTGAATTTAACAGCTTAACGGGCCGTAGTCTGCCCACCCCTGGTTTAGCTGTATGCCCACCCGTGGTATTGCTGTATGCCCACTTCTGGTTGAGCTGTATGCTAGATCCTGAAGGTGACAGTGTCACGTGTTGTCAAAGTGAAAATATTTTTTTAATCCATGTATGGAATAGATACAAGTATAAAGTATCGCTTATTTAAAAAGAAACGTATCGATATCGAAAGCAGACTCTAAAAAAGTGTGACAGCTCATTACATTCGATTCGATTACATTCAGCTGCCTTAAATTTACTGCTAAATGTGTTGAGGAAGATGCAGTTGTAATGGTTTAAATAATCAGAACTAATCACATTTGTGACCGTTAGCAGACGTCATACCATCTATAATACACTGTGTTGTGGCTGACTACTTTATATGTTGCTTCAGCTGTAATAAAAACAAGATGTTCATCTAATTTTCGTAATTTGTCCAATTTACGTCCAAAAATAAAGACGACATTGAAATATATTTTTCCATGTTTTAAAATTCATCTATCTATTTATAACAATCAAAAAAAAAATTACATCCATATTTTGTTCATCCACATCTATTGAGAGAAAAAAAATTGTAGTTATTTGTTTGCAGTTGGCATTTGAGTTGTTTCCCCTTTTATTCTTTCTAATTTGTTTTGTCGAAACAAATAAAAAAAGTTAACCAATAAACCTTCAGGTATTAATTTCGATTGACTTATCATTTTATTTTACACTCTTCAGATCCAGTTTACCAATGGAAAAAGTACATTCCAATCATTCGTACATACTTGTTTTTTTCCCAAAAAGACATATTCAAATCTTTTCTAACATTCGATGTACACTGTTGAGGGTCACGTGAGGTAGAGTAAACAGCTTGTAAAACAGCGTTACAATAAAATGTGTGTTTAATCGGAGGAGGGGGGGGGCCCAATTTCGGTGGTCAGGGCCCAGGTCCTCCCAGATTAGCTTGGTGGCGGCTTTGCTTCGATTCTAATGACACAGTCGTTTGCGCCGTAACATAGTAAACATAAGACTACATGTTACGTCAAAAAAAAACAGTAACACAAATGTGGACTAACTTCCTGAATATCAATACTCTACTTCGCCCTGTCTTCAACTTCCTGAATATCAATACTCTACTTCGCCCTGTCTTCAACTTCCTGAATATCAATATTCTACTTCGCCCTGTCTTCAACTTCCTGAATATCAATACTCTACTTCGCCCTGTCTTCAACTTCCTGAATATCAATACTCTACTTCGCCCTGTCTTCAACTTCCTGAATATCAATACTCTACTTCGCCCTGTCTTCAACTTCCTGAATATCAATACTCTACTTCGCCCTGTCTTCAACTTCCTGAATATCAATACTCTACTTCGCCCTGTCTTCAACTTCCTGAATATCAATACTCTACTTCGCCCTGTCTTCAACTTTCTGTTAACCCTTCGTCAATTGTCGCTTCGGTGCTTACTCTCGCTATCCACACAAAGTCATCGTTTAAAAATCAACATCAGTTACAGGGCTCGATTTACCGCCGGGGATGTCGGGGATGCCCCGGCACTGAGAACTCTTATCTCCGGCTCTGCTTTAGCTAAAATATCCCTGCCGGGGATGAAACCATAGACATTTATCCCCGGCTCTGCTTTAGCTAATATATCCCTGCCGGGGATCAAACCATAGACATTTATCCCGGGCTCTGCTTTAAGCTAATATAACCCTGCCGGGGATGAAACCATAGACATTTATCCCCGGCTCTGCTTTAGCTAATATATCCCTGCCGGGGATGAAACCATAGACATTTATCCCCGGCTCTGCTTTAGCTAATATATCCCTGCCGGGGATGAAACCATAGACATTTATCCCCGGCTCTGCTTTAGCTAATATATCCCTGCTGGGGCATGAAACCATAGACATTTATCCCCGGATCTGCTTTAGCTAAAATATCCCTGCCGGGGATGAAACCATAGACATTTATCCCCGGCTCTGCTTTAGCTAATATATCCCTGCCGGGGATCAAACCATAGACATTTATCCCGGGCTCTGCTTTAAGCTAATATAACCCTGCCGGGGATGAAACCATAGACATTTATCCCCGGCTCTGCTTTAGCTAAAATATCCCTGCCGGGGATGAAACCATAGACATTTATCCCCGGCTCTGCTTTAGCTAATATATCCCTGCCGGGGATCAAACCATAGACATTTATCCCGGGCTCTGCTTTAAGCTAATATAACCCTGCCGGGGATGAAACCATAGACATTTATCCCCGGCTCTGCTTTAGCTAATATATCCCTGCCGGGGATGAAACCATAGACATTTATCCCCGGCTCTGCTTTAGCTAATATATCCCTGCCGGGGATGAAACCATAGACATTTATCCCCGGCTCTGCTTTAGCTAATATATCCCTGCCGGGGCATGAAACCATAGACATTTATCCCCGGATCTGCTTTAGCTAAAATATCCCTGCCGGGGATGAAACCATAGACATTTATCCCCGGCTCTGCTTTAGCTAATATATCCCTGCCGGGGATCAAACCATAGACATTTATCCCGGGCTCTGCTTTAAGCTAATATAACCCTGCCGGGGATGAAACCATAGACATTTATCCCCGGCTCTGCTTTAGCTAATATATCCCTGCCGGGGATGAAACCATAGACATTTATCCCCGGCTCTGCTTTAGCTAATATATCCCTGCCGGGGATGAAACCATAGACATTTATCCCCGGCTCTGCTTTAGCTAATATATCCCTGCCGGGGATCAAACCATAGACATTTATCCCCGGATCTGCTTTAGCTAATATATCCCTGCCGGGGATGAAACCATAGACATTTATCCCCGGCTCTGCTTTAGCTAATATATCCCTGCCGGGGCATGAAACCATAGACATTTATCCCTGGCTCTGCAGACATTTTTTTTTTCATTCCCGGCACGGGTTTTTTTTTTTTCTTAAATCGATCACTGATCAGTTACAGCTCTACATGACAATAACGCAAGGCCCGATTAAGGCCTAGGCACTATAGGCACCGTGCCTTGGGCCTACAAACAAAAATAGGGCCTACAAATGTGAAAAATAATTTTTTTTTTAATTTACAATTGTATATATATATTATACTAAATTAGCAATAATTAATTAATTAGTGCCTAGGGGCTACAAAGTCCTTAATCGGGCCATGCAAGTAGGCCTACGTGTACTAGGAGACTCCTGTACCGGTCAGTACTGAAGTACAATTCGACAAGCACTGGCTTATAGTTTTTATTCTTTTTGTGTTCTGCGTGAATTTATGAGGTAATCTCATTGGTTTCACACTTACTTCAGGATGAGTTGTTGGGTATTTTCTGGGTTTTTTCTGGGTTTTTTCCTGGTTTTTTTTCCCCTTGGGTTTTTCCTCCCCTTGATCTTCATTTTGTTAAGCTGCAGGTCAATTTCTCCTTCAGTTGTCTCACACACACGCACACACACACAGAGAGTTCTCGCGACATTTACGTCCACCATTAGTTGGTTGTTTTATTTTTTGCGTGTCATTATTGTGTTGTTGTATAATTTTATTATTCATTTTTTTTTTGTTTTTTTATGTTTCGATGTAGTATTGTGGCACAGTGGACATAATTATTGTTCGCAGAGCTGGCAGGCATATTAAATGTAAAGGCTAATTGAGATCAATATAAGATTTCATTTGCGGGTCTTAAGTTGTGTTTGGGGGTGTGGGGTGTGGGGTGGAGGTGGTGTAAGAGCAACGGCTGTAAATAAAATAAAAACATTTTGTTCACGTCAGACTGAATGTTGTAAACCACACAAATTAATATTGATAAATAACAGAGTGCAATCTGAATCTCAGTCAACCACACAAATTAATATTGATAAATAACAGAGTGCAATCTGAATCTCAGTCAACCACACAAATTAATATTGATAAATAACAGCGCAATCTGAATCTCAGTCAACGGGGGCATTTCTATGTGAATGTGAAGTAGACGATGTTGTTGTGGCGAACCTATGGCCCTCGTGCCACAGTTGGCACGCAGAGTCTCATCAGTCGGCACGCGACTATAATGTCACTTCCTTTAATTTTAATTAGAATGTTGGCACTTTGCTATAAATAAGTTTTTTTTTTGTTGAATTTTGGGCTCCAAAAAGGTTCGCCACCACTGCACTATAATGTGGGGATAGGCAACTGCGGCCTTTTGAAACATCATTGCGGCCTTTTGAAACATTATTGCGGCCTTTTGAAGCATTATTGCGGCCTTTTGAAAAATAATTGCCGACCACTTTCCTCTTTTGCTTGGTTTGACACCCAAACACCCGAATGTAGAAGTGCTCTACTTCAGTAATGTCTTCATTAGAATGTAGGAGTTTTCTATTATTACTTCAGCGATGTCTTCATTAGAATGTAGGAGTGCTCTATGATTACTACAATAATGTCTTCACTCTACGTACAGTCGGGTTCGAGACACGCTTATATGAATCACGCCATAATTAAGATCAGCTTCACCACGTTATTTTAAGCCACATTTACTGGAGCCTGAAACTTGGTCCCTGCAAGTTTTTAATTGGGGCTTGTGGGGTGCAATGAAGTAGTTTCTGGCCTTCAACTGACGCAGCAGCCAGTCCATTTAGTCACATGCTGTTGGAGCGCTGCTGGATGTCTAAATCTACGCAGTCCGTGTAGTACTACCTCCAGAGGCGGCACATTCATCTGTAAATCTGCTACCAAACTTCCGCTGTTCTCACTGGCCCCCCCCCCGCCCTATGCTGAAAAAACGCCCCTCTGTTTTCTTAATTTACACGAGGGTTAACACGTGTATGGAGTTTTATAGAGTCGGTGTTTAAAAAGTTATGATAAAAAACAGGCGGATAATTGAATTGCAGCCTTTGATGCTGTTGATTCATTTATAACGGGCCTTAGACCGTTGAAAGGTTGTCCCCCCTCCCCCCGTGCTATAATGTTTGAGTGCATGACCTGCACCCATTTAAGTTGGAAGGAAATGGAGGATTTACAAAACAAATTTCTTACATGATATAGAGGTCATTCGGTTAGATTTGTTTAGTGAGAAATATATCCTATTCTAAATGTGGCCTGTAATGTTCCTGTTCAAATATATCACCATTAATGAGGCGTGGAGCTGAGCAAACATATGTCCTTGAACCATCAATCGAAAAAGTGTCAGCATGTGTCTAGAGACTGGTACTTTAGGCCCTTAGATTTGTGGTTGAAAAAACAACCGACAAATCCAAGTTCTCGAGTATTATTAAATTTAGCCAGAAAGCTGTTTTTAGTAAAACCTTTACATAAGTTATATTCCTTAGGATTGATCGGTGGCTAGATCCATTATTTTGGTTTCGGTTGATCCGATTTTTACAAATGATTTTATTACTATTGTTTACGTTTTGATGATTTTAAACTGTTCTACTGTTGCATTAATTCTTTACTTTCATTATTTTTGAACTTGCCAAATTTCACCGCTATTATTTATATATATATATTCCCTAATTCTCTTTGTTTTAATATGTTTGTTGCTCCATATTCTCATAGAACCTTTTTTTTTGATAGATTGACATATTTTATTTATTTTTTAAGTTTCTATGCTAAGATTTAGAAATTTTCAAGTCACCACATTGAGAACATTAAGTTCTTTTGGACTTACAAATTAAACTTATTAATATTTATCGTTCAATGCTAATAAATAAATAAATACATTAAAAATACCAATAACAGAATTTGCTGAGCTTCATAACCACTGCACCAGCAGAGTCAATAGAATTATACAGGTTATGTAACCAATGGTTATGTTCTCCCTGCTGCACGTGAATGTTAATGCAAAAATCGGAGGGGGAAAAATAGGTGATTGAAGGTTTGACTCGGAAACTTCTTCACCGCTACGATCGATAAATCCTTGTTTTTAATGAGTCTAATATAAATATTAATATCAGTGGGTGATTACCCTCGTATAGAAGACATGTGTAAAAAAAAAAATAAACGAGAATATTCCAGCATCAACATTGTGTAGAACTCTGGTTGGCTGGAATAGAGGTTGAATAAATAATGTAAAAAAATCGTTTAGCGGAATCGGGCAGATTCTAGCCGTTATGAAATTTTATTGTTGTTGAGTGAGTTTTTTTAAGGTGCATTAATTTATTGACAGCTTTATCATAGACTTCTAAATAGCTGAAAGATTTTGATGGGTAAATTTTGGGTGAGTGATAATAAAGTGGAACAAATACAGGGATTCCTTTTACATGTATTTTGTTAGGTATTCAAGTTTTTGGGGGCTTTGAGAGTCTTATAAATGTCTCCATTGGTGACTTTAAATAATAGAATGATTTATGGGAGAAATTAGAAATATCGAAAGTTTTTTCTTTTTTAGTTTTTTTTTTTTGGGAAACCGTTTATTGTTAACCCATTGTTCGATTTCTCATACAATTTATCTCACCCCAATTGGTCCTAATGTCGAGCATTCCGAAGTGAGTTTTAGTTCTTTATATTGGAATCTGTAGTTTAGAGAAAACAATAATTACTTCTTTTGGTTTGGGTGGTTCAATAAATTATTTCATTCCATAACTATTATCTCTGTTCACATTGAATAGTTATATGTAGTTGTATACAATTGTATATAGTTTTTAGTTTTATATTGTTGTAAATTGTTATGCATAGTTGTTTATAGTTGTATAAAGTTGTGTTTCGTTCATTTTTATGTTCAAAATACCATTTCTCTTGATTAACAAAGTTGGACTTATGTGTTCTCATGTGATCTATCTTGATACCTTCCAGGGTCATTTGGATCAACGTGACCTCCAATCAACCGGTCCCAGTTCATTAGCTCTCTTTGACTTACGTAGCATATAATTTTTTTTGTATTCCGATAAATCGAGAACATTGATTACGTCATTTACAATAAGGGAGATAATTATCATATCGTTTTGTCTCAATGTTTACTTTAAAAAAAATGACAAATATAATAAAAATGTCGAGCTTCGAATTAATCCGTTACAAGTCCACACTTAAACTCAAATGTGTATTAAGCCAGGGGGGGGGGGGGGACAAACCACCGTCTGTGTAGTTTAATAACCCGCAAGGGTAGATAACTCTCACTCTTGGATCTCACCTATAGCATTAACCAGACACTTCGTTTAAGGCACATAGAATTCAATACTGGCCACACAATAAACATTTCCGGCATATTAGAATACACAAATATAGTCTCAGAATAGATGTCATTTCTAATGTGTATAAATCAAAGTTTTGAAAAAAATATTATGCTTATAGAATTACGAAGATGATAACACTTAACACTTTTTAGCAATGTTTTCATGGGGGGGGGATGGGATAGGGTTATCTTGATGTCACACAAAATAAACAAATGTGTGCATATTAGTGAAAGGTTAGTGAAACTATTTTTAGTCTTATATATAAAACAGTCAAGTTAGGTTAAAGTGTGCATCAAAGTCAGTTTCATTCTTTTGAGACTAAAAAAAAAGTATTAAGTATTGTAAAATGTGGTACATAAAACTATTTGGTATTTCTATTGTTAGATAATATTACAAGTGTATGGTGACTGTCTGGTATATCTTTTTGTATAGAAACCATTACCAGTAGGGAGCGACCGATAATCGGTATCGGTATCGGTATCGGACCGATATTGGCACTATCGGTTAATATCGGATCGGCCGATTGTTGTAGGGAGCGACCGATAGTCGAACCGATATCGGCACTATGGGTTATTGCGGCCTTTTGAAACATTATTGCGGCCTTTTGAAGCATTAATGCGGCCTTTTGAAAAATAATTGCCGACCGGCCGTTTTTTGGCTGCCGACACATTGTTTTTTTTTTCAGAACAGAGTTGCAGAAAAAAAAAAATCAGTAAATAACCCAATTCTATAACCAGATCAGACAAGATTTAAAAAAAAAAAGGAAAAAAAAACCCGTACACAGAAATTGTCACGTCTACATCAGAGATATGACCTTGAAACAATAGGATTGGCATTACTTAATTCTAATGTATGACCTTGAATGATACAATTAGTGAACATCTGTGTGTATTTGTTTTTGGGATGGGAAGTTGGGGGGGGGGGGGGGGAACAAGACACGCGTGGGCGAAGTGTTACAAAATATGACAGGGAAGGGGTGAACGTGGGTTGACATACGTCACCCAGCACGAGAAAAACACGTGTTTGGCATTGTTGTTGCTTAAGGGGCTGTCCATTAACTACGTCAACAAAATAGGGGGGAGGGGGTTCAGAAAATTTTTGACAATTGTTGACAAGGGGGGGAGGGGGAGGTAAAAATCGCCAAAAATTTGTTGACATAAATAATGGACAGCCCCTAAAAAAGAAAATATCGGTATCGGTATCGATAAAAATGCTGGGGAAAATATCGGTATCGGACTATCGGTAAAAAGGCATATCGGTCGCTCCCTAATTACCAGTATTTGGTAACTGGTATAACATATATATATATATATATATATATATATATATATATAGAGAGAGAGAGAGAGAGAGAGAGAGAGAAGTTTTCGAGAAGGCATAAGAACTCACAGGTGGAAGAAGTTTACGCGACATGAACGGACAGTTTCTGTACCTTCCATCGACATTGAGCTTTATATAATAAGTCTTATATGTATACAAAGTTGCTGAAACATACAAGACATAATACTGGAGTCTGCTGGATCTTCAAATAAGGCGGAAATCTTTCAACGATTGAAATAATGATATGATTCTCTTTTGCATCTCATAAGGATGATGAAATACAAACGGCGACGTCAAATCGAACTCGATATAACATGATATATAACGATAATCAAACTCGCGAAGGACACCATACAACGTAATGAAAGATATCGAAAAGCTGACAATGGCAACTCAGCGATTTCAGTCTTTCCAGCATATATTTCTGGACTAAATTAGAGTTTGGGATTGATCAAAAGCTCAGTTACTTATTGTTTCCCAGGGTTGAAGTCCAGTACCACTAAAAGCTTCGAAAATATTATAAAAACCTCACAGAGAGCAGTGCAAGAAGAAGAAGGTGATGCTTTGGTGTATCGAAACTCTTATATCTTCTCGAAGAATTGTGGTTTCATCTCAGACACAACCTTTATATGAAGCTAAATCGAAATTTTATAACCTTTTTAAAGATTACCATGGTTGGGCTGGGCGTGTTATTAATTATGCAGTATTGACATGTGACAGAACAAAAAAATGTGTGGTGGCATTCAGCGCGTTTGAGGCCGATAACTTTCCGTTATTTACATCCAGATAACACAGGGCCACTGGAGTCCCATCAGTGTAAGGATCAACTCAGGGCCGTCGCAAGTGGAAGGCGACCTGACCACTTTTCAGGAGCTCCGAGCCGTGTGGAGGGGGGCCCCTTTCAAAACTTACTACTTTTATTTATTTTCCTGCTATGAAGATGGGCCCTATTTGTGAGGCATGGGCTTAGAGGGTCCCCTTTTGGACTGGGTTGGTCGTGTGTGTGTGGGGGATGTTTTTTTTTTACTTATGACCCCTAACCCTATGCTAGTCGACAAAATATATTTCATACTCTTAGATATATTGTTGGTACCCAAATACGGTTGTTTTCCCGAGGGGGTGGGGCATAATAATGTTAAAACTGCCCCAGGATAAACTACATGTCAATATTAATGGCACTGGTTTCCTAGCATGAAACAGATTTTCACCTGATACCGACTTCTTTCATTAATTTCTACATATAAAAATATACGAGATATGTTTATTGTTATTTTTAAGGTGTAACAGACACCGTTTTACTTACACAACTATTGTGGATATTGTCATTTATTTTGTTGGCTCTATCTGTACTTTGATAGAAATTATGTGATTGGTAGTACTGTATTAGCCTCTGCTAATGTGACACACATTATCGGTTAGTTGTACTGTATTACCTTCTGCTACTGTGACATACATTATCGGTTAGTTGTGCTGTATTACCTTCTGCTACTGTGACATACATTATCGTTTAGTTGTGCTGTATTACCTTCTGCTACTGTGACATACATTATCGGTTAGTTGTACTGTATTACCTTCTGCTACTATGACATACATTATCGGTTAGTTGTGCTGTATTACCTTCTGTTACTGTGACATACATTATCGGTTAGTTGTGCTGTATTACTTTCTGCTACTGTGACATACATTATCGGTTAGTTGTGCTGTATTACCTTCTGTTACTGTAACACAATTATCGGTTAATTGTACTGTATTACCTTCTGCTACTGTGACATAATTATCGGTTAGTTGTGCTGTATTACCTTCTGCTACTGTGACATAATTATCGGTCAGTTGTACTGTATTACCTTCTGCTACTATGACATACATTATCGGTTAGTTGTACTGTATTACCTTCTGCTACTGTGACATAATTATCGGTTAGTTGTACTGTATTACTTCTGCTACTGTGACATACATTATCGGTTAGTTGTGCTGTATTACCTTCTGCTACTGTGAAATACATTATTGGGTAGTTGTACTGTATTACCATCAGCTACTGTGAAATACATTATTGGGTAGTTGTACTGTATTACCATCTGCTACTGTGAGACACAATATCAATGAAACGATGGGACGAAATAGGAAACCAGAGAATTTTTAGCCTTGTTCCTTCTTCCCAAACTGAATGTTTGGAGTTCAAGTTCCACCGGATATCAAACTCTATTAAGTCTGTTCTATCTATGCATCCGTAACATGGAATAGTATCGGAAGTTTACGGAATTCGGAGTCGCTTAACTGTTTGGTATCGCCTCAATCATTAATAAATGTGCACATGCAGATGACTTGTATGTAATCGTACTAACATTACTCAACTATCATGCATCGCCAGAGTTCGATCATGTGAATTACACCATGCGGCGGTACAACAGCAACGAACCGTATCACTATGCTGGTCAAGTGAGCCGTGTATGTGATTTTACCGTTACAACAGACGCGCGTTTATTTTGTTCAAAATGAATCCAATTTGAAAAAAAAAGCGTGTGTTCATTTCACGATGTCTGAGACTATGAGTGTAAGCAGGGATCAGCATCAGTTGGCGGCGCGTGGGGCGAATGTGATATCCGATCGCCATTGTGCCATTCAATACCTCATGTTAAAAATTTACCGAATCGTCAATTGATATTTTCGCTGAATCGATGTCACGAAGTGACTGACAGATTGGTCGGATTTAATGATAGGTGGGTGTTTGGCTAGATTGTGTTGTAGTTCTAGTGAGGTGGGTGTTTGGCTAGATTGTGTTGTAGTACTAGCGAGGTGGGTGTTTGGCTAGTGTGTGTTGTAGTACTAGTGAGGTGGGTGTTTGACTAGAGTGTGTTGTAGTACTAGTGAGGTGGGTGTTTGACTAGATTGTGTTGTAGTACTAGCGAGGTGGGTGTTTGGCTAGAGTGTGTTGTAGTACTAGTGAGATGGGTGTTTGGCTAGAGTGTGTTGTAGTACTAGCGAGGTGTGTGTTTGGCTAGATTGTGTTGTAGTACTAGTGAGATGGGTGTTTGGCTAGTGTGTTGTAGTACTAGCGAGGTGTGTGTTTGGCTAGATTGTGTTGTAGCACTAGTGAGATGGGTGTTTGGCTAGAGTGTGTTGTAGTACTAGTGAGATGGGTGTTTGGCTAGATTGTGTTGTAGTACTAGCGAGGTGTGTGTTTGGCTAGATTGTGTTGTAGCACTAGTGAGATGGGTGTTTGGCTAGAGTGTGTTGTAGCACTAGTGAGATGGGTGTTTAGCTAGAGTGTGTTGTAGTACTAGCGAGGTGTGTGTTTGGCTAGAGTGTGTTGTAGTACTAGTGAGATGGGTGTTTGGCTAGAGTGTGTTGTAGTACTAGCGAGGTGTGTGTTTGGCTAGAGGGTGTTGTAGTACTAGCATATATATATATATATATATATATATATATATATATATATATATATATATATATATTAGGGTGCATCACCACAATAGAGTAAAAAATTGATTATTTGTTTTTGAGCTGTCTGTGTTTCTAATTTGTTCTGATATCATTAATAATAACTTGTGTCAAATATTTTTCAAACCAGAGTTGATTTAGAGGTCCCCCCCCCCCCGCCTAAGAAATCACAAAACATGTAAAGAAAAAAAAGTTTATTCTAGCCTGTATAAACATTACATTAAAGTATTAAATTATTTATTACTGTTGCATTTAATTCAGTTTCACCTTGTTGCACGTTTGTTTACTCACATTTGAGATGTTTTTGCGGTCCATTTCTAACACTTGAAGAATGTTTTGAAAATGTTCATCCGTTCGCGCTGCTTCAACAAAGTCAGATGCCAGTTTCACTCCTTTCTCGGCACAATCGTTAACAACGTTAATAGCAGCAACATTTTCTGCACTGGCAATGTAAGAAGCTGTTTGGCACCAATCATCAACAGGCAGTTGGAGGAATCCTGTATACAGTAAACCATGAGTCAACTCCAGCCAGATCACACAATCGAGTTTTAGAATCAATTGATTGGAATCGTGGTTTTCCCCAACCATTTCCAAATCGATTCTGTGGAGTTTGGAGGGCAACCACTGGTCGAAGCCTTAGCAGAGCATCTGCTAGAGCTCGCTTTTCCATCACAGGTACTTCATTGCTGAACAGAGCAAGTGGGATCAGCAGTGAGGTACCACAGATGCCTATTCAGGGCACAAATTGCTGACTTGGATATGTCTCTGTTGACATCGTTGTAATCCAAAAGTCGCTTGTAGAGCTGTAGATCATTCCATGGTGCATCCACACTCTTTTTGCAAGTGAGCCACCACACGACATAAACATGTGTTACAAATGTAGCAAATGCACGAATCTTTGGCACTTGATCACGTGTGGTAATAGTACCTGGAGGCAATAATTGAATTTGTTTCTCACACAGTGCATTCTTGAGGCAATATATCAGCTTTGCCATCCATCGTGCGTTGTGCAGGGCACCTGGTCTTTTAAAGTTAACCTCCTTATTTGTAGCATTCAGGTAAACAAGGGACAGCTTAAGGAATTCGTGGTAGTCGTCTCGCAAGAATTCGGTTTGTTTACTAGAGTTGGCATGTGCAATTACCGCATCTCTCATTATCGTCAGTCGCTCTTGAGCCTTCAGATCATGATCAGCTGACGTAAACGAACAACGAACGTGAGACCAACCATGTGCCACCAATTTCCAATTACTTTGCAGCTTGGTGAACAAAGTTATATCCGGGGATTTGAAAACTTCTATTTTCATGTCTGCAAACACATGCGAGAGGATAACTTCACCAATGTGATGGCGACAACCTGACCACAGAAGAGCACGTTGCAGCATATTTTGTATGGCAATGCAGGCAGCAGTCTGATGACCAGTGTTTGATCTTGTTGTGTGGAATGTCATATTAACGATACAATCATTACAATGCCACTCTGTCATTAGCTTCATGGTTAATTCTGCAATTATTTCACCAACGGGTTTCTTTGTTGCCTTGGCATAATTTGGCACTCCTAGAAGTTTCAATTGCTTTGCATCACAGACAACAACTGTTATGCGTTCTTCTGTGACACGATGATTTTTTAGAGAAGGTGTCAGTTTGCCATCCCAGTGGAGAGTGCAGAGTTTGGGTGGTTCCCAGGAGTCGTGGATCTTTGTAGATATCTCACTTACAACTTTGCGACGTGAACGATCGGCAATAGCATAGGAAGAAGCCACCATTGATACATCACCCCAAGACTCACTAATAAGGCCCTGTGTGAAAGCTGCCTGCTGTGTTGGTGTAATCTTTAATCTTGTCGCTAGTGACACAAGATTTGGTCGGCTTAAAACATCTGGAGGTACAAATACCAAAGCTCCTGTTGGCTTTCTTCGCTTTTGCAATGGCATTATATCATCCAAACATTTTCTTCTCTTGCGTGTTTCTGACGTTCCAATGTTGCGACATCTCGTGAATGGCGTCGAGCGACTTTTTTTGCAAGTGTTTTGTTAAATGATCCAAAGCTGGAAGACCTGTCTCCTTTCATAGACCTCAAGAATGCTAGATCTTCTGCATTCTTGATAATAGTCTCGACATTTGGTGGCCACAGTTGAAAAGTTGTTGCCAACATAGATTTCATTTGTTCCAGCTTACGTTTGGTGGCTGGTGTGTTTTGGCGACTTTTATCAATTGAACGAAGTTTATTGTATTCATCAAGAAGCTGAACAATCTTCTCACAAGCTCTCCTCTCTTTCACCATTGGAATGTTTGCTTTTTCGTAGAAAGCAGAAACTTGATTCAGGGTCAGCCAGCATTTCCTTAGAAGGTGTAAACATTTTATTGTTGTTTTTCATATCATTTCCATGTTCTGATTTTATAGGTCGTGTGTATCAGAAATTAAAATAATATGAATAAAGAAATTAAAATGCTTGCCTTGGTCATCAATATGCGGTAAGGAAAAGTGTTGTTTTTGCTAATAAAATGTAAATTTTAAATTTTATTTCTAGCACAACTGCTTAACAAAATCAATCATAGCTACCAAACATTATAAAACCAAAGACTATAAAACAATTTATATAGCGCTTCACTTTTTGTATGTAAGTCTGTAAGACTTTACAAGAAGGATGGTTTTATCTAGTTTTCGCTTAATTATGCAAATTTGTTGAAGTCCGGGGGACCTCTAAATATTGTCAATTATTTTTTATTTTTTTACACAATGCTTATTTTGATCAATGGAACAAATTTAAATAGCAGACAGATCAATTATTAATTATTTTTTTTTGGTGATGCACCCTAATATATATATATATATATATATATATATATATATATATATATATATATATATATATATATGCGGCCCGCAGAGAAGAATCAAGTTTTCAATGTGGCCCTCCGTAGAAAAAGTTTGCCCACCCCTGACATAATGGTTTACAATTATGACAGACATATTTAAAAAAGAAATTTTCTCACAAAGGGAGGTCGTCTGCCAGACAGGTCTGATAATTAATGAAGCTGATGTAATTATACACGACAAGGGGAGCTAAAGACTGGTTTTATTTTTTAAAATTATCTGCCCGCAGCAAGAGACATACATATTTTTTTCCTCTGATTCACTAGCGACCTTGACCTGTCGGTGCAGAGCCACTGACATCCAACAGTTCCAAGACATTATTAATATTGAATGGTCTTAGATCACTTGCCACTGTGGTGATTGTCTTAAATAACTTGGTTTTATTAGATGCTTGAAGTGATTGCTGCTCTACTTTTCCCCTATACGTATTGATTGTGGTTGAACTCTTGCATTCCATGTTATCGTTAAAATGGAAATACAATATCTATGTCTGTTGATTACAATGATCAAAAAATTAGAAGAAAAAAAAATTAAAACGGAATAAAAAGGTTAGATAACTCTAAAGTTAAAAAAAAAATTACAATGAATATCTACATACAGGCTAAATACATTATCTTGTTGTTGGATAGATAGATAGATAGAAAGATAGATAGATAGATAGATAGGTAGGTAGGTAGGTAGGTAGGTAGGTAGGTAGATAGATGATAGATAGATATGTAAGTAGGTAGATAGGCTTTCAGATAGGCATACAGGAAGATATGTAGGTAGATAGATTAGATTAGATTATCTCTATTCATCATTAAAATCTATTGAGCTAATAACAACTATTTAAAAAAATAAATAGGTCAGCAACGTAACCGGACACCTGTATGTAGATCCAGAGAAATATTTTTTGTCATAAAGTTGTCAAAGATTAGTTATTGGTATATATTTAATTTATATGTGTCGAGAAATTTTCCTGTAATTCTATCTGTATCTATCTGTTGGTCTACCTAAGTGTGGGACTGTCCATTGAACTGTATCTGACAGACTTTCGGTGTATCTCTGTTGGTCACATTTTCCTCATACGTTGTACTGCATACATTTAAACAATAAAACTACATTCACACTTATCTGGGTGTGTTAACTATTCACCTGCGTTTGCTAGACGTACTGTAGAGCTGTAGTACTTACACGCACATGCTAGACAGGTGGTACTTACACGTACATGTTAGACAGGTGGTACTTACATTACATGCTAGACAGGTGGTACTTACACGCACATGCTAGACAGGTGGTACTTACACATTCATGCTAGACAGGTGGTACTTACACGTACATGTTAGACAGGTAGTACTTACACGTACATGCTAGACAGGTAGTACATACACGTACATGCTAGACAGGTGGTACTTACACGTTCATGCCAGACAGGTGGTACTTACACGTTCATGCCAGACAGGTGGTACTTACACGCACATGCTAGACAGGTGGTACCTACACGTACATGCTAGACAGGTGGTACTTACACGTACATGCTAGAAAGGTAGTACTTACAGGTACATGCTAGACAGGTAGTACTTACACGTACATGTTAGACAGGTGATACCTACACGTACATGCTAGACAGGTGGTGCTTACACGTACAAGCTAGACAGGTAGTACTTACACGTACATGTTAGACAGGTGGTACCTACACGTACATGCTAGACAGGTGGTACTTACACGTACATGCTAGACAGGTGGTACTTAACGTACATGCTAGACAGGTGGTACTTACACGTTCATGCTAGAGAGGTGGTACTTACACGTACATGCTAGAGAGGTGGTACTCACACGTACATGCTAGAGCTGCGGTACTCACACGGGCATACAAGACCTGTGGTGCTTTCACGTACATGTTAGCCGAATTTCTTATCAGGGCCCCTAAAGTCTTCAGGTGTTCCTGAGAGGTGGGGGCCCTGGTCATGCGTCAGGCCCGTTTATCCTAACAATTGCCCGCGAGTTTACAGCTGTGCCTGCACTAAACGTTTCGTTAATCTTGTGACACGCGTGTCGGCGGGTACAAAGTGATTCAGGTCGATGCCAGTATATTAAATTATTATTACTGGCTGTACCCTGCAAAACCTTTGCATAGAGTTATATCCCCTTAGGCTTGATCGGTAGGCTAGGTTATTTTTTTTTTTGGTTTCGGGCAGATCCGATTTTTTTCATGGTCGTATTTTAAACTGGAATACTGTTGTATTAACTGTTTACTTTCGATTTAACGCAGAACCCACACCGCTATTATTTATATAATTATTGTTATCCGAGCCATCGATTATACCAGTGTCGTCTCTTGAGAAGTTCGATCGGAGGTAAAGGGGAGTGCGATGGGTGGGTGAGTTAACATTAGAAGTGTGTTAAACACTCACTCACACACACACAGACACACACAGACACAGACACAGCTTCAACTAAACCCACTATACACGAAATATGGTGACCTAATTAGTTAATTATTTTAACCTTGCAGACAAATTATATTGACCTACATAGTTGTGACTGTTTATTTACTACACAGCAAAGGTCGCAGGTCATGTTTACTTTAAACATTGTTTGTTTGTTAGTTTGTTTTTTAAAAAAAAGGGGAAAGTATCTTTCCATTGGCTGGTTTTGATTTTGTTTTAATTGAACCATTCGAAGAGCTGCATAATGGCGATATATTGATCAATACTCACCAGGTCATTGGATGGGTAATTTTATGTCAACATGGAGATTTGTTTACCCAATGGCCACTGTTTTATAAAAGAATACATTTTCACCTGTCACTGCTGCCCTAGTTAATTCTGTCTCAATCTATCTGTGAGTTGCATTGAGATGACGACGACACGCATAAAGATATAACACGGTATGAATTTAAGCATTAAATGTGTGAAATAAATAAGACTAGATCGATGAATAGCAATTGCGAAAGGTGGATAGCTGGGGAGAGA
This sequence comes from Bulinus truncatus, assembly GCA_021962125.1. NCBI lineage: Eukaryota > Metazoa > Mollusca > Gastropoda > Planorbidae > Bulinus > Bulinus truncatus. The sequence goes on from JAGDYQ010000039.1 coordinate 1,202,911, forward strand.
GAGAGAGAGAAAGTGAGAGAGAGAGAGAGAGAGAGAGAGAGAGAGAGAGAGAGAGAGAGAGAGAGAGAGAGAGAGAGAGAGAGAGAGAGAGAGAGAGAGAGAGAATTTTTTAATGACACTGGAGAAATTGGGTTTCACTTCAGGGGAAGTAATTGAGTGTAAAATAAGTTCGATTTAGATCAAAAGTGTAGCCGCCCTTATCAAAACTTTTTTCTGACGCTGTTTTTGCCTAAAATAACACAAGAGTCTTCAAGTTGAATATTTCTTTTTCAATGTGTGCATATTTATGAAACTTTACATACTGAATTATAAGGGAGCATGTCATTTTGAAATATATAATTAAAATAAAAATACAGAATATTTCTTTTTCAATGTGTGCACATTTATGAAACTTTACATACTGAATTATAAGGGGGCATGTCAATTTGAAATATATAATTAAAATAATAATACAGAATATTTCTTTTTCAATGTGTGCATATTTATGAAACTTTACATACTGAATTATAAGGGGGCATGTCATTTTGAAATATATAATTAAAATAAAAATACAGAATATTTCTTTTTCAATGTGTGCATATTTATGAAACTTTACATACTGAATTATAAGGGGGCATGTCATTTTGAAATATATAATTAAAATAAAAATACAGAATATTTCTTTTTCAATGTGTGCATATTTATGAAACTTTACATACTGAATTATAAGGGGGCATGTCAATTTGAAATATATAATTAAAATAAAAATACAGACTTGTTAAAAAATGTGTAAATCAAATTAATTTGAATCACTTTTAAATATAAAATAAGAACAGATGTTTTTCTATCAAACTGTGCAGGATAACAAGGCTTGCTGCAACTTCTTCTTAATGAATTGATTTATTATTGGTTTACTAAACTAATATGCATTAATTCAACATGCTTACTATTCTGTTCTTATTCGTTTACCAGCCATCGATTGAAAATATATTCAAGTGTGCGGTAGAGGAAACAGTGTTTGTTGTTACACATGCATGGGCGTATTTATGGGGGGGGGGTGCAAGGGGGCATTTGCCCCCCCCCCTACATTTTGAAAAAATGTCATAAAATAGGGGGGCATTTGCTCCCCCCTACATTTAAAAAAAATGTGATAAAGTTGTTATTTCCCCCCCCCCGGAAAATTTTTGCCCCCCCCCCGGAAAAATTCCTAGCGACGCACATGTACACTTGTATTGAAAATAGTAGCCATTTCATTTTCGATCTTCTCTATAATTATTTCAATCCATGTTTATTTTTGATAATCTAAGCCAAAAGCCTATTTTGTATATAAAATATTCTACTTTGTCTCACAAGATGTGTATCTGTTTCCCTTGCTATGGGGGGGGGAGCGTCCCAAAAGGCCAACACCTGCAAGTGGAGACGCCCACCGATACTTCTGGCACGAACTTTTACCAGTGGAGATACATCAAAACTTTATAAACAAATCTGTAAGTGATCTGTGTTGTTGTTTTTTTTGGATTGGTTTCATCTGCACAAAGTTTACAGAAACATTGCGCACCGCACCGTGTGTCATCATCAGCGATGGGCTGCGGAAAGTTCGAAGTATTTCTTCCTGTTTAATTTTTAAAACAACAACACACTAACATTAAGTAAACAAAGAGAGAGATTGTACAAATGCCATCCAGTCAACGAAGCTGGAGACTTCACAGATTTTCACAAAGTCATAGCTTCATGAGTTAAGTACATTTAAAAAAGTTGTAAATTCTCATTTACACCCGTTCATCTTCGAAATTCACCGATGCAAAAAAAAAAAAGAATTCACGAATTAAACCCTCTCTGAATGAGAAGTAAAGAGTACATCAACAGGAGAGGTAGTCCGGTAACACTATGTGACCATAACAACAGAGAGATCACTGTGGGTATCACAGACTACTGTCGGTACCTTCACCCCACCCCCATCCCCCGCGGATGGGGTGCGACCTGAGTAGTCTATTTGGTGAGAGCAAGACCCCACCCCCACTGGGACAGAGCGACAACTTCAAACTGCAGCAGTCGTGGAAGGGGATCAGACGTGAGGTGGACACGACTGGCGTCAACATGTTTTGTGCGTGAGTACAATGTGGTGTACTGCAATTTAGTGCTGAGTCGGTTTTGTTGTACAGGCAGTTAGCATTGAGTAGGTTTTATTGTACAGTTTTAGTGCTGTTTAGATTTGACTGTACAGTTTTAGTGCTGTTTAGATTTGACTGTACAGTTTTAGTGCTGTTTAGATTTGACTGTACAGTTTTAGTGCTGTTTAGATTTGACTGTACAGTTTTAGTGCTGTTTAGATTTGACTGTACAGTTTTAGTGCTGTTTAGATTTGACTGTACAGTTTTAGTGCTGTTTAGATTTGACTGTACAGCAGTAGTATTAATCAGGGGCCCCGACAGCCAACAAGGGCCCCCAGGGTAGGACATCATTGCGGGCCCCTTAATAAACAAAGAGTCGTGAAAAAAATTGTCATGGTCGGGACGGCCGGGACCCCTTACAGATGCGGGCCCCCCTGGCAATGACCCCCCTCTCGGCGTGCCTGGTACTAATAGCTGTATTGTACGGCGTTAGTACTGGTACATAATCGTTTCAAGTACGGTTATTATACTGTGTGTTTTTTTTTTAATTGATTGTTCCATATATATATAGTCAGTCGTTCAATGGCGGTGAATTGGCCTCAAGTTACTAGTGTCACCGTCTCAGTCCTATGTCGTCAGCAGTGGCCTGTGGTTTATGTCTTCTACCATCAACCAAATGTACTCTGCATGTTCGACTACAGCCGATTATATATACGCAAGGGTCTCAAGCAGTCCATTGGTCACGGCTGATCTCCGTATCACACAACACTGTCACTGACGGAAGTGTTGTCATGTGTGTGTCACTAATACAAGAAATGCACAGAGACTGACACTGTCATAATAAATACAAACGTCTAGAATATTTTAATGTTAAAATAGTGTCATTTCATTAACACAAGAGATACAATCTTGAGCTCACACTTTTTTATCTGCTCAATATAATGTCCGTAAATATCTGTATGACCTAAGCCTAATGACCTGTATGACCTAAGCCTGATGACCTGTATGACCTAAGCCTGATGACCTGTATGACCTAAGCCTGATGACCTTATGAGGGGGGAATTATTGTTCACTTTTTAATACATTTTGATAAGAGATTATTTTTTTTGTTTTTATTCAATTTTTTTTAAATTTTATACTTTATAGCGCTAGAAACAGATTCCCTCCCCTCCCCTCCCCCCACCCCCTTAGCAATAATCAACTATCCATTCATATGAATTACATTTATATCACGCATTGACACTACACTCAATCTGTTTACTTATATAATTGTCTGATCTGGTCCGTCTGATTGTTGGTTCCCTACCCGGGGGTGGGGTGGGGGGGGCAAAGTTGCTCAACCGTGACGACCGCACTGGGCGTTACTATTCCAGCCACGACGGCCGACGAACTGATTTGCACCTAGCCTATATATTTATGATGAAATATAAATATAGAATTTCTTCTTTTCACGGTCCCCCATCTATTAACCATTCCTACGGCCACAGGCTGTACGCCTGTGCTCTTAGCGGTGAGTTTTAGAGAAATGTTTTTCTTCTGTACGGGGACCATTTTTGGGATACCGTGAGTTTCATCAACTCTGTTTACCTGGTTGCATTCATCTGTTTTTCCCCGTCTGTTTTTTTTTTTCTCTATATATTAACCCGTGTCTATGTATCCTGCCTTGTCAATTCCCGGCGGCTGTTTGTTGCAAGAAGTCTATTGACCATTAGATTGTTTGTTCCAAGAAGTCTATTGTCAATAGAGTGTTTGTTGCAAGAAGTCTATTGTCAATAGATTGTTTGTTGCAAGAAGTCTATTGTCAATAGGTTGTTTGTTGCTAGCAGTATATTGACAATAGATATTTTAGTAATTCATTAATAAATATAAGAAAGACGTTAGGTAGCTAGAACGGAAAGATAGATTCGATTAGGTTTGAAAGATAGACTAGGTTAGGTTTGAAAGATAGACTAGGTTAGGTTTGAAAGATAGACTAGGTTAGGTTTGAAAGATAGACTAGGTTAGGTTTGAAAGATAGACTAGGTTAGTTTGAAAGATAGATAGACGAAATAAACGAAAAAGATATATAGATTTGGTCGGCCAGATTGATCCAATATGATAAACAAACTATATACAAACAACTACATACAAACGACTACATACAGACCACTACGTACAAACGACTACATACAAACCACTACATACAAACCACTACATACAAACGACTATATACAAACAACTACATACAAACGACTGCATACAAACAACTACATACAAACGACTACATACAAACCACTACATACAAACAATTACATACAAACGACTACATACAAACCACTACATACAAACCACTACTTACAAACGACTACATACAAACCACTACATACAAACAAATACATTAAAACCACTACATACAAACAACAAACAACTACATTAAAACCCCTACATACAAACCACTACATACAAACGACTACATACAAACAACTACATATAAACGACTACATAAAAACAACTACATACAAACGACTACATACTAACCACTACATACAAACAACTACATACAAACCACTACATACAAACAAATACATACAGACCACTACTTACAAACGACTACAAACAAGCTACTACATACAGAAAAATACATACAAAACGCTACTTACAAACAACTACATACAAGCCACTACATACCGACATACACATACAAACCACTGCTTACAAACAACTACATTAAAACCACTACATACAAACAACAAACAACTACATTAAAACCACTACATAAAAACAACTACATACAAACGACTACATACTAACCACTACATACAAACTACTACATACAAACCACTACATACAAACAAATACATACAAACCACTACTTACAAACGACTACAAACAAGCTACTACATACAGAAAAATACATACAAAACGCTACTTACAAACAACTACATACAAGCCACTACATACCGACATACACATACAAACCACTGCTTACAAACAACTACATTAAAACCACTACATACAAACAACAAACAACTACATTAAAACCACTACATACAATCAACTACATTAAAACCACTACATACAAACAACTACATACAAACCACTACATACAAACAACTACATACACACCTCTACAAACAAACAACTACATTAAAACCACTACGTTCAAGCAATTTTAAGAATCCATACTTAAAGAAAATCACCACGACCTTTAACCTTTGCTCGTGATCCCAGCGTTAGAGATCTAAACGAGGCTAAACTGTATGTAACCCCCCGGTTCATTTAACAAGGAGGCTAAAAATAGACTTATCTGTACTAATTGAAATCAATAAGTGAAATCCTCCAAAACAATCAGCCATCGGCTACATCTAAAAAATACCCCCCCCCCCATCACGGCTGCAGATCGTGCATTGCCCCTAAGTCATGTATCCAGTGGGCCGTGCCGCCACACCGTGATTGTCTTACGGTGTGGGGGGTGCGCCGGTGGGGGCGGGGGTGGGGGTGGAGGGGAAGTTCCACTCCATTTATTGGTTAGTTGGTTACAACGAAAGCGGAACGCGCCTGAAATAGATAGAAGTTTTTTGTTTCCCCCTCATTGTGCCCTACAACCAACGGTAAATAAGTTGTGTAACAGAACATGGCGGTTTACTAAGTTTTAAGAAGCTCTCAATATTGGTGATTTGGTTTATTAAAAAAAAGCTTTGAAAGAAACAAACAACACCAACAACAACCGGTGATTAAACAGTTTCTGCTTTATGTTTCGCTTTATTGGATGTGTTATTCATTTCCCGCAATGAAATAATTTAACGCGCGTCTGATCGTCTGCTTCGAGTGACCGTTGTGCTGTGAAAATGGTAAAAAAAATAATAATAATAAAGTTTATAATATTTGTTATCATTTTATGTTAATTATTGTAGACTTTTCTTCATCTTGAACAGCTGTGTTGAACACACATTTCGATCACATGTCTTGAACACCTGTCTTGAACGTACTTTTTGATCACAGATCTTGAACACCTGTCTTGAACGGATTTTTTTTATCAATGTCTTGAAACACCTCCCTTGAACACATTTTTGATCACCTGTCTTGAACACATGTCTTGAGCACATGTCTTGAGCACATGAGAACAAGTCTTGAGCCAATATCTTGTACACATGTCTTGAGCAAATGAGAACAAGTCTTGAGCCAATATCTTGTACACATGTCTTGAGCACATGAGAACATATCTTGAGCACATGTCTTGAGCACATGAGAACAAGTCTTGAGCCAATATCTTGTACACATGTCTTGAGCACATGAGAGCATATCTTGAGCACATGTCTTGAGCACAAGAGAACATATCTTTAGCCTATGTCTTGAGCACAAGAGAACATATATTGAGCACATGTCTTGAGCACAAGAGAACATATCTTGAGCCCATGTCTTGAGCACAAGAGAACATATCTTGAGCACATGTCTTGAGTCCATGTCTTGTACACATGTCTTGAGCACAAGAGAACATATCTTTAGCCTATGTCTTGAGCACAAGAGAACATATATTGAGCACATGTCTTGAGCACAAGAGAACATATCTTGAGCCCATGTCTTGAGCACATTCACTTTTTTACGGCCAATTTAAAACTAATCAATTAAATAATTTGTTTGTTTAGATTAAACGCATTCTGTTTTGTTCTTCATGTGGATGTATCCCACATTTTCTCTTCTAACAGTTTTCTTAATATTTCATCCATCCCCTGTTCTTATGTGTTAATCTCATACCTGGTTCATCTATGTACATTGTGTAGCCTTGGTGTCGCCATAGGAGGCACCGTAAGACCACCCGAAACGTTATGGGGGGGGGGGCACAACTGTGTGGATTAGAATAACCTCCCCTCCCCCCTCCTCTCGACCATTTTTCGGGATGTGTCGCGAGATGTTGCAGCGACGCCCATGCTCTGTCGTGTGGTCAGCACTTGTAGTGCTTCCATCAGCTGTGGGGTGAGGTTAGTGCTTTCATCAGCTGGGGGTGAGGTTAGTGCTTCCATCATCTGGGGGGGGTGGGTGAGGTTAGTGCTTCCATCAGCTGGGGGTGAGGTTAGTGCTTCCATCAGCTGGGGGTGAGGTTAGTGCTTTCATCGGCTGGGGGTGAGGTTAGTGCTTCCATCAGCTGGGGGTTAGGTTAGTGATTTCATCAGCTGGGGGTGAGGTTAGTGCTTCCATCAGCTGGGGGTGAGGTTAGTGCTTTCATCAGCTGGGGTGAGGTTAGTGCTTCCATCAGCTGGGGGCGAGGTTAGTGCTTTCATCAGCTGGGGGTGAGGTTAGTGCTTCCATCAGCTGGGGGCGAGGTTAGTGCTTTCATCAGCTGGGGGTGAGGTTAGTGCTTCCATCAGCTGGGGGTTAGGTTAGTGCTTTCATCA